>JASAND010019423.1:0-14979 GCA_030248195.1 Trissonchulus latispiculum | reverse complement strand
CTGATGGGTTCCTACTAGGGTTGTGCCGTTAAGAAATTTCTCGGGCCGGGCTCGGGCTCGGGCCAACCAACCTCCTCGGGCCGGGCTGGCCCGGCCCGAAGCCCGAGGCCCGCTTCACGGCCCGAGCCCGAAGCCCGATTCACGGCCCGAGCGGCCCAAAGAGCCCGAGCGGCCCGAAGAGCCCGAACGGCCCGAGTGCGGGCCGAGCAGCCCAAGTGACCCAAATATAGCCCGACAGGTGCGGAAAGGCCCAAAAATGGCTCAAATTACATCTAGTTTGCCGAGCAGCTTTATTACCTATTACGCATCGGTAAACACAAAATGAAATTTCATGGTTCGATTAGCTGTAACTTCAGTGCTACATTGGCTATTGTTAGAAGCTTTTCATTTCATAATTTTCACATAATGCTCTGAGCATTAATTTGTGACCACACACTGGAGCTATCAAGTTTATGTATCTTGTAGATTGTAAGTAAGATTTTCGGTTAAGTATTGAATCATCCAAAAAAGAATAAAAATAAATCATCACACAGCTTATATTTAGCAAATTTAAACACATAATTGACCACTGACTAAAAAGTGGGAAGTCGGCAAAGCTTTACTTGTTAGCTTCCTTGTACCAAACCAGGGTTTAGTACCAAAATAGTTACTTCTGAATCATACAAATGTTTGTTAGAAGACAATTCGCCGCTAACTAATCCATAACTTTTTGCAGAATGCAGGTAGAGAAAACCTGTATAAAGTTTAGCATTTCGCAATCTGCTTGCTAATTTGGATAGTAGAATTATGTTCTAAACTTGTGTATATACAGTTTGCATCAAATGTATCAATTCAGATATGTATGTATGTATGCGTATTGCGTGTATAAGCACCGAAGAAGACAACAGTGTCAACAAAGGAAGCCACGCCCCAAGTCACAACGAAAAAATCAATATTTTTCAGCAATGACAAACTATAGTAAAGGGACTGAATCTGGGTCACCTTTTTTGTCAAAAACTGGTCATAAATGACAAAAAATTTGGTTCTCCCTTACCGCTGCAGTTTAGAAGCTGAAACTTGTTATGTCAGCAGCTCTACGCTTTGCAAATACTACTAAGTAAATTTCATAAAGAACAAACTTACTAATTAGAATTTATTAATTTATTTAGCATTAAAACTTGATGGTGATTCACATTATGAGCTGTCTTCAAATGTGAATCAGTGGTATCAAAATGTGGGCCAGGGGGTCTCAAATGTGGGCTTAACTAAATTTGCACGTATTAACATATGTATCTCAACTAAACCACACGATTTTACTTCAATATTTGAAGAATTCACACTACATAGCTTGCATCAACAGCATTTGTACTTAATTCACAAACAAAAATCGTCCAAAATTGGATTTTTCAATTACACAGAACGCAATATGTAATAAACTACAAAATTAGTAAACAAAAAACTGCAAAATTAACGAATTTTAGTTAGTTTGAGAACTCTCTCCTCTCCACATCCAAAGCTGCTGGAGAAGTGATGATATGGAGGTGATTGAATAAGAGAGGACTGATCAAACTGCATTGAGATTGCACGATTTACATAACTGCATCGTGGTTGGTCGAACAGATGTAGAAAACAGAAATCATAGATAACTTTAGTAAAGACGAAACCAAAAAATTCAAATACACAATTCCTAAAACACACACACATAACTAACTTTTCGACAGAATATTTTAAAAAAGTAGTAAACGTATGGTAAAAAATACAATTCAGTAGCTCTTGCTTAACGGCAGGTTGTTGAGAAAAGACCACACAAAATGGACCGATGGTGTGGAGCAGATACTAGGGTTGTTCACTGGCCCAATTTTTCCTGGGCCGGCCGGCCCAACTTGCGATGCCGGCCGGCCTTTTCACCGTTTATCCAAAATACAAGATATTTAATAATTTTCAAGGCAGACTTTAGCAAGTTTAAGGCGATAAATGGCGTATTTTACTGGCCGGCTTGTCACCGGCCGGCCGGCTGGCTGCCTGAAACTGACCGGCCGGCCTGAGACCGTCTGGCCTGTAACCCTCTGGACTTGGGTCGGCCAGTCTGGACAGGGCCGGTGCACAACACTAGTAGACACCCACTCCAGAATAATTTAAAATAATGCATATTAATGAAAAATAATTCCTAATAAAATATTAGAATGCTCATTGGTTCTATTTTTTAAAAATTAACATGGTCGGATGAAACGTATTAAAAATCAGCCAGATTAAAGCTATTTCTTTAGTGCTGGATTAAACTGATTAACTCGTTTAATCCGACCATTTTTAATCCACGGATTAAACGGATTAATTTTAATCCGTTTAATCAGTCACTAAAGAAACAGCGATTAACAATTTTAATCTGCCAACTTTTAATCCATTTAATCCGCGCAGCTGCACGATGATTAAAAACTTGTTGAAAAAGCACTTGGCTGGCGGATTAAACCGATTAAAATTAATCTTTAAACAAGCAGCGACTAAACAGGTCGGATTATGATTAACTCTTTGATTTTTTAATCCGAACGGTGAATTAAGGAAAAGTATTATAAATTAAAAATTTAATCCTAGGTGCATTAATTAAACAAGATTTAATTTAATCCTTTTAACTCGTTTAAGGCACTGGATTAAATTTCAATCCGTTTATTCTGAGGTACTATTTCTTTAATGTGGATTAACTCTAGTCTAATCCGTTTACTCTTCAAAGAAATAGTGCCATAGATTCCCAAAATGGTACAAAATTGCACAAGATCCGCTTTTAAATGGTGAATATACAATAAAATTTAGGAGTTTTCTTTAATTTTAAGGTAAACGTGACCCTCACTAGCCCAAGATCAATGTCTCCTCTCCAGTTTCCACCTATCCATACCCGTTCTGTCGCTATTTACTCTCACTTAATGCATAATTATTTTCAAACAGCGCTATATTTAAGCAGGGCCCACTTTGCCTTACCCGATTCAGATTGCAAGACTCTTGGCCCACTTTGCAAGGAAAACGACAAAATTTGACGGGGTTGGCAAGAATGTTTATATCTCTCGAAAGTAAACGGTTTGAAAAATAACATTTTACCACGTGAAAGAGCAGAAGTTACGCTATACAATGATGTAAAAATCTCTATGATTCATCGAGACAATTTTCTTTTCTAGTACAGCAAAAAAGTGCCGGACAAGTTGCAAAAACAGTGCCCACGCGTCAGAAATAAAAATTGAATGGCTATAGCGCAAAAGAATTCGCGCGCTATTTTGTTATTGGTCAAAAGAATCACGTGACGACCTTCCCAACATGTCAAGCTATCGTGTGATATAAAATGATGCTCTATCTTTCGACTGAGACATAAATATTGCCAAAAAACTGCAGCAGCGGCCCACTTTGCAGGGTGGCCCACATTCAGTCCCTTTACTATACTCAAATAGCCCGGAAAGCCCGATAGGCCCGAGAGGCCCGATAGGCCCGAGCGGCCCGAGTGGCCCGAGCGGCCCGAGTGGCCCGAGCGGCCCGAGTGGCCCGAGTGGCCCGAACGGCCCGAGTGGCCCGAGCGGCCCGAGTGGCCCGAGTGGCCCGAACGGCCCGAGCGGCCCGAGTCGGGCCGGGCTCAACAGAGAACTCGGGCCGGGCTCGGGCCGGGCTGTCTCATTAAAAACTCGGGCCGGGTCGGTATCGGGCCGGCCCGAGCCCGAGCCCGGCCCGAGCCCGAAGCCCGCTTCACGGCCCTGGCACAACCCTAGTTCCTACCTATCCCTTATGCCAAACGAGCGACTGCAAGCGACCTGCGATTGTGAACACTACCTGCTCTGTATGAGGTCATTTAGGTGCCTATTCTTTAAAAACAATGTACAAATATTATAACAGACAACTGAAATTAGAATTATTCCCATCCGTACGTAATAGTTAAGCGTCTTAAAATTTCATCTTGGTCTTCCGTGTCGAAAATGTGAGGCGCACTGCAAAGGATTCCGATTGTGCCGCCCAAAGTGATAGCAAAAAATCCATAAAGCAGTATTCGATCAATTACTGTGGCCGTAAATTTCCAGTCTTCTTTTACCTAAAAACAATCAACATGTTTTTAAATGTCATAAAACAGAGTAAAGGGACTGAATGTGGGCCACCCTGCAAAGTGAATCACTAGAATTGTTTTTGAGTATAGCAGGTCCGTTACTTCACGTGAAAAAATTATGTTTATATTTGCGGAAAGCCTAAAACAGTCCCCGCCCATCTGTAAAATAATTGGTTGATTTTGAGCCAGAAATAAGCTGATTGGCTATGGGTGATTCACTTTGCACGTCTCCAAAAAGTGACCCACTTTCAGTCCCTTTACTACATGTTAGCGTTTGTACGAGGTACGTTGTGTCCAACCTACTGTTTGAATTCTTAAAGGCTTGTTTGAAGGTGATTCCTTTTGGGCACATATTATTGGTTGACGGTTCAAATCAAGATGAAATTTGATGAAACTTTCCAAAATAAGTTGTTTTAGCATTCTAACACCCTCCGCGCAATCTCGCTTCAAAACTTTGACGTCTCCGTTCAGGGCGGTTTTTGCCAATTTTTGACATTTAGGCGGTAGCTGCATAGCTATAATTGTATGCATTCGAAAGATCTTGTCGAGCTCTACATTTTTGCTTTTTGAATTTCCTTTCTAGCTTTTCTCTATAGTGAGATATAGCTGATTTTCCTATTTTGGCGTTAAAAACTGGTCATTTTTTGCAGAAATCAAATAATCCGCCATTTCTTGAGCTACGCAAGCCGTAAAATTAAACAAAGGGCGTCAATTTGAAGGTCTCGTCGAGGCCGATTATCTGTGATAATATAATCTTCTAACTGCTATCCCGTACGCTGCAATCTTAAAAAATGTAGTTTTTGCAAAAACATGACCAAAATTTTTCCAGCGATTGTGGAGCATTCACTATGCAAGCTAGAGGGTTGCCACTTACGGGACGTGTTTTACATAAAAATACCCAGGGACCCTTTTTTAGTTGCCCCGATTGCTGCTTTCTAGCTAAAGTGGTTGCTTGCCAAAGTTGGGAAAAGTAGGCAAAATCCGGATTGCGCTTACATTTTAGCTAATTTCTTTATAACGAAGAGCGGTTTCATAATAGTTAAAAAAGGGTCCCCAGCTATTTAATAGTGGAATCGAATGATGTGGCTGACGCCTCATGAAAAAATTTACTTTAGTCTGCAAAATATCTGGAAAATTAAATTACTTCGAAAATGCAGTAAAATAATTTCCAAGGACTAAAGTTAGGTTTACTGTATTCAATAGAAAGAGAAAATGTTAAGCTCCATTTTGATATAAAAATGGCTTCTTAACTCCAAGGAATGAATGAGTAATAAGGGTTCAAAGTTGATGTCTCTAAAAGGAATCACCACCTTAAATCACCAACCACGAAAACAACTTAGCCATTTTTTCAAGGTAAACCTTGAGCTTTGGTTGTATGTTTTTGGTTATTAATTGTGACTGTTATTGTCTTCTTACCATTTTTATTTCCTTCTTTTTACGCAAATGTTCAGAAATATACTCCAAGGCAAAAACGGCATGAAAAAATTTGCTGGGTACATGAGGCAAGGCGGTGCGACATTCTTCTATCCCATCCAGGCTGATTTGATCATCTCTTGTTGGCTGAAGATGTTCAGAACGATTTAAGGAGCTCTATAATAAAAATTGCTTTCTTTTTTCTATTCTTCTTTCCTTCTTCACATTCTGTTATGGCCTTTTCATGAACGGGTAGAGTAGAGTAGAGTTAAAATTATTTCTTTTAGTTTTAACCCATTCACGAAAAAGGATCGAGTTAAATTTAGCTCTGTTAACCCATTAACGGAAAGGATCGAGTTAAATTTAGCTCTGTTAACCCATTAACGGAAAGGATCGAGTTAAATTTAACTCGATTAATCCGTTCATGAAAAGGCCCTTATGGTTGCAGGTTGCAGCGATGCTGTTTGATTCGCATAACTAGGGCCAACCACACCACTCATCAGGACTTAGGTCACTAATTCGATACCGACTTCGTTGCTGACAGTTGTAAGTAGTATTGGAACTGGGTCGCAGAAACTCGTGGGTCGACATACGCCTGGGTACCGGCGGCCAAGAACGGGTTCACAGTTACTTTTATTTACTCCAATTTTACGCAAAATTTTTGGGCTTATCTCACTGGAAGAAAAGCATTACAATTTGTTTTGAAATTTCATTATTTTTCAATCTTTTGAAGCAGAGATGAAACCGGGTCACTATTTGCTGACCCGGTGACCCGGTGACCCGGTCGACCCCTGACCCGGTGACCCGGTGACCCGGTATTTTTTGAAAATTCAGGTTTAAGTTTGGAAAAAATAAAAATACTTATATTGGGGTGCGGTGAGTGTTTTTTGATCTTTTTGGACATTTTTGGCGTCTATAATAGAAGGTTGGGCAAACTTTTTGATTCTTTAAAGTAACATAGGAAAGTATATATTGTAAGTAAGCCGAAAAAATCAAAACTGATTTGCACGATTTTGCACTTAATGTGATGTGAAGTTAACTACATAACTTTTTGAATCAAACGAATTGTAACAAAGTACTTTGCCAAAGTCATCACATCATCTAATTCTAATCATAGAGCTTAACATAACATAGCACTTTTGTGTTTTAGCATTATATACTTTAGTAAAATATTTTATTTGGTTGAGGGTTTCACTCATCGGGGATTCTTTGGAAATATTCTTGCTTATGGCTAGGATTCAGACAATATATTCTATAAACTAATCAAACAAAACTTCATTAGTTGCTAAAGATAGTAAGTCATAACAATTAGAAAAATGCAAGGCAAAACTCAGAATCTGTACACCTTGTTTTGCTGAGATTTTCCTTCTTATCGAGATCTGAAACACACAGTCTGACCCCCTCCCTCCAAAAATGATAGCAGCAGCGAAATATCACTTACAGTAGATGGCACATGGAAAATTTTCGATTTTAAAATAAAGATTTCAGGCTCTCAGGGCCCATGCAATAATTTTCATGTTATAGTTGAGATTCAACGCAATCATTGTAGTTTCAAACCTAGATCTAAGCTTGACAGGACATTACAAATAGGTATGAGGACACTACAGCTACAAGCATCTAAAAAACTACGCGATTAAATTAATAATATTCACATTGCTAGTTTTTGAATAAACATTGAAGTTTTCAGGTGGCAGAAACTGACAAAAATTCTGAAACATATGCTTTAAAAGCATAAAAATTCTCCCAACCAAAAATACCGGGTCAAGACCGGGTCAGAGCTCCTGACCCGGTGACCCGGTGACCCGGTTTCATCTCTGTTTTGAAGCCTTTCTGTATTTCTTTATTATAATATATATATATGGCTTTTATCAAGAGTACATGATATATAGTCTATTTGTCCGAGTTTGAACATGATCGTTTTCGAGATTGCTACAACAAAATAGCCTTCATCTCAAAACTTCACCTAAGCAATAACTCTGCTGATCGATCTAGGTTCCACCGCATCTTACAAGTTTACAATACCATAGCAGATGCCAAACTAGCGAAAACAAAGACACAACCTTGTGCGGTTAACTTAAATCACACCAGAAATTTAGCCTAGAAAAGATAAAGTCGCGGCGTGAAAATTTGAGTTTAGGAGAAATTTGCTTTAATCCGCCATAACTTGCACTGTGGGTACATACCCTACACGGACGAACTTATAAACATTCAAATCGTCTCACCAAGATCTACAACTTTGCGCTTGAGAGTTCTTCGACTCTTTACGGTTTAAGAAATAACAGCGAAAATTAATTTTCTAGGTCCCAAACTGCCCATTTTTCGAAAAATCAAATATTGCAAGATTTCGACAGTTTCAAAAGCGCTGGTCTGATCATATTTGTAGCCCTAAAGCACATGTTATGCCCAACGGAGAGCACTCTGCGGCATCTGTGCCTACGCACAGCAACGAAAATGTGAAATTTTAAAAATCTCAACCAGATTGTTTTATACACGGATTTCTCTCAATTCATGCAACCAAGAGTACATAATAATAAGAGTATGCCACTAGGCAAGCTCTATCTTATCAGAGCAAAAACTATGCTCTGCACGCTAACGGCCCACCCCCCCCCGCAAATTAGACCCTAGTGACCCCCCCCGCAAATCAGTACCTAGTCGAAACGGGGGTACGCTCACTCGCTCTATGTTTATGTGCTTAAGCTCGAAAACACAAGCAGTGTGTGCGCGAATTTTGTGCCTGCTTTGAGCTTTAGTACACAAACACAGCGCACAAAATTCTTTGAAGTGATGGGTCTAATGTGCGGGGGGGAGTAGGCCGTTAGCGAGCAGAGCATAGTTTTTGCTCTGATAACATAGAGCTTGCCTAGTGGCATACTCTTATTATTATGTACTCTTGATGCAACCAATTAGAAAACGGCTTTAGGCACTCATTTTTGGGAATATTTCCGAGGGCTATTTTTCATGGTTTCGCGTTTTGTTTCCGTTCGAAAGAAATAAGCATCCAAATACCGAAAACTTTGACGAAAATCAGACAAAATGTACATTTTTTCAAAAGCTTACCTGATTACTAAAAGATTTCAGAAAAAATAGCCCTCGGGAAAACGTTTCTCTTGAAGCCTGAACTGGTCGCTTTTCTCTAGCTTCCCACATTTCGAGAAATCCATGTTCAAAAATTGTTTTCTTGTTGTCGCATGTTCAAGTCGAAGAGTTGAAATGAGACAAGTATACTCTACCTGACTGTAGCAAGCACATTCTAAGCTTTAAAATGATATAAAAATTATCGTTGAATTCCAAGAATTGAGCAAATTACAGTATTTCAAAATTAGCTGCAAATACCCGAACCAGCACCTAAAATAAACTCACACGACTGCTGCCACTATCCATGTAAGGGATAGGTATTTCTAAATGGGCATGACCGTGCCCAGGACTGGCACTCAGAGTCTCGCTGTTTGCCCTAAACTGGACATCCATGCGAACGGCTGAGGTTTTCTGTTTTCTTCGGGATTGGGTTGGGGTAGGCTCCTGTCCAATAGACCGTTTATAATATGTCGTAATTCGATTACTGTATTTTGGTCGTCGCATTAGAAGTAGCGGTCCCAGTAAGTCAATCACAAATCGTTTAACAAAAACTCTCATTTTATGAGTGGTCGGATTACGATGATATAGGTTAACTACAAAAATTGTTGAAGTTGTCGTTAGAACGTTCAATATAAAGGTTAGCAGCAAATATTTGGCCACCAAAGGAATACTGGTTGAGGTTGGAGGTAGAAGGCGAGAAACCTGAAACGCAAGGTAAACAAAACTGATTAATGGATTGAATTTACTTAGATAATATGTACTTATTCAGATTTACTTGGATAATCAGCTGTAATGTCATACTCCATGTATTAGGACACATACGTCCTGCGCATGCTAACGGCTTACCCCCCGCAAATTGGTACACAGGTGAAACGGCGAGGTACGCTCAACTCGCTGTGTCCGTTTCGCGCTTTATAACTTTATAACGATTTATAACGGTTTATAAACTTTATAACTAATAATAAGAGGTTTTGTTGAAGTGGCAGGGGTCAGTCGTTAACATGCCTAGAATGTATCATGTTTATAATACATATGTACATAAATACTTTTGCCATGACGGCCGAGGGGTGAGGGCGCTCGACTTTGGATCCGATAGTCCGAGTTTCGAATCCCCGCTGCCACAAGGCTTTCACAAATCCTCTTGAGCAAGGGACTAAGGACATATCGGTTCACCATGGGCTCTAGCAAACCCAGCTATCCATCTTTAATTGGTCGGTAAATGGTTACCACTAGGGTTGTTCCAATAAGAAATTTTCCGGGCCGGGCCCGGGCCCGGGCTCGCTCGTTCCTCCGGGCCGGGCCCGGAGCCCGCTACAAGGCCCAGGCCCGGCCCGGCCCGGAGCCCGCTACACAACCCGAGCTCCCGCAACCAGACCCACTGCTAGCTAAACTGGACAACCTACTTCGAATTTATTATTATTAAATGCAGGAAGGTTTGACACAAGCTTAACTTTCAAGGCCTTGTTATGTTTAAGGACAGGCTGTAAATTTTGCTTATCTGTATTGGTCAATGTAGACATTATGGGGATCAAAATAGCACTACCAATAAAGTGCAAACACTAAGCACTCAGCACTTCAGCAGTCAGCAAACCGCTCACAAAACTAATCCCAGTATAGATGTATAGGACTTTTTTGGACCAACAAATTGCAAAAGAAACACTTTCAAACGGCCAATCACACCACCTTGCCTTCACATAAACGTATACAAAATCCAGACAAAGAAATCTGGTGTATATAACTAGCTGTGGATTATATGCAAATATGCAATATACAGGGGAATAAATGACTAACTGCTATAGTGCTCTCCCTGTCATAATCAGCCCGGTGAGCCCGGTAGGCCCGGTGGGCCCCGTGAGCCCGGTGGGCCCGGAAGGATTGACCGGGCCTTGTAGCGGGCCGGGCTTTTCACATCCTCCGGGCCGGGCCCGGGCCGGGCTCTGACAAAAAATTTCCGGGCCGGGCCTGCACCGGGCCGGCCCGGGCCCGGAGCCCGCTACACGGCCCGGGAACAACCCTAGTTACCACTGCCGTGGGAAGGTAGGTAACAGGAGACAGCGTAGGGCATCTCCCTTGATGAGCTGGCCCCTCCTCCACGGTTGTAGTCATCATTCGAGGTGGCACTCCTGACTCAAGGGCTGTGTATCCGGGGATGAGCACCGGCACCCTAGACCCTGACAAGGGTAGGAGAATTCTCCGGGGGGTTATGTACCTTTATCTTTTTACCTTATAATACATAGAGTATGACAGCTGTCATACTCTTATGCATTATTTACGCTTGGTATCATGTATTCTTGTTACTACTTAAGGTGTTGGATCGGGTTCGTAAATTTTTGGACTTTAAAAGCGCAACTGTTCCTGACATTTAGGTATTCAAATTTGCTACAATTGCATCATTTAGCCTAGAAAACATTTTAGGAAAGTCGCGGCGAAAAGATTTTAGTTTTGGAGAAATTAGCGTTTATCCGCCATAACCTGCACTGTGGCCACCCTACACGGAGACAAATCTATAGTCATTCGAATCCTATCACTAAGATCTACAACTTTGCTCTTGAGCGTATTTTTCGATTCCCTGTGGTTCAAGTCTCAAGAAATAACAGGGAAAATTCATTTTCGAGGTCCAAAATAGGCCGATAGATAAATAGTGTTCGACAGCATCAACAGCGCTGGTCCGTCAGTCAGGTATTGTCCAATGTCCATATATATGTGTGTAATAATTATGTAAGCAAAGACAACAACTCAATACTATAAAGATATAGTCAAACAGTAATATATATTTACCACAAGAAGGAAAACCACCAACGAAAGCAGGATTGCCGTTGTGAGAGTGATTTTACCACCGGCTTCTGCTGGAAGATAAAAGGCGCATGTACTCATGAAAGCCATGAAAACGGTTGGCATTATCAGAACAATGGTATAAAAACGGGACTTTCTCCTTAGAACCAGGGTGTATCTTATTCTGGATCGTTTTCCATTGAGAGACGCCGGACAGTCTATCATATCCCAAACGGAGCCTTTGGAAAATTCTCTCAAATCCACAGCATTGATATCACCTTTGAAGGAAAATTTAACCTATAAATATATATATAGTTTGAGTTTACGCATAAACAGAAATTTGATTTGTGGCAATGAAAAATGCTGCAATATTTAATTGACTAGGCTGAATATATTTCAGGGTAGTGTTTGAGGCCGGCTGCCGGCCGGCCGGCGGCCGGTGAGCCCTTAGGCCGGCTATCAGCCGGCCGGCCGGCCGGCTACCGGCCTAAAGCAATTTGCAGTGCAGTATTATAACTTGTAAGATATTTATTTTCGAATGTTATCTGAGAAAAATAGCACAGCATAGCATAGAAAATTAGCTAGATAACTAGATAACTAGATTTGGAGTTCATTTTACGGTTAGTTTCTCTATTTTGTAAATTTCTGATTGGAGATTTGTATCCCAGCCGGCGGCCGGCCGGCGAGCAAAAGTCGTCGGCCGGCGGTCGGCCTCAAACACTATTTCAGGGGCCCTGAAAAAGTTTTTGCTTTCGCCGGGGAGGGGCGGTGGCAACAATTTTCACCAGTCTCGTGCTGCTGCTCACAATTGACGAGATTTGGGAATAGTTATGGGTACATGCAGGAGGTGTGGGGGGAGCGCTCCCAAAAGCTAAGAAATATATAGTTGAATTTATGATGAAAATAATTACTGGAATGGAATTTAAGACAAAAATCTGTAATGAAAAACCTTTTAAAAGATTTGAATAAAGTTGAGAAGAATTTTGAGATTATATGAAATTACGTAATCTGCAAAGCTTTTAAATTGTACAAACATAGCATGCGCCTGTCAAAAAGCATAAATTTTAATTGTTTTGTTTCGGTAACTAAAACAGTGCTGACTTTTGAGTACTATTTACAAACACCATCGAGTTTTTTAAAAGAACGTGTTAAGTTCATCTTCCATTCAATTTTTAAAGCCTCCAAAATGAAAAGTACACTGTGCGTATAATTTCAAATTTTACGAAATTTCTTGTTCAATTTGAAATTTACAAAACTAGGAACTATATGTAACTAGCTAATGCACCATTTTTTTACAAGTTCTAAAGCTCATGCGATCAAACGGTTGCATTTTTAGTCCTCATTTTAACTTAAGTTTTTGCTCATGCCAGTCTTGCCTGGCCATCTCGATAAGTCCACGATCCAAAAATCATATCACATTGCTGCTGATCAAAAGGGAAATGTTCAACGTCAATGGTGCAAGAACTTTTATAGTTAGCTGGAGGGACCCATAGCATATCTCCAGTGTAGGATACAACCACATTTGAGGCAAAGGATACCTGATAGTTACCATCAGCACTACAACATAAAAGCAGCCGAAATTTAAATTGACTACATACAATAAACAGAAATACACAGAATACAGTATTTCGGCTTTAGCCGCATGAATTTCCTCCTCTGTTTGTATACCATATCATGATTCTTCAGGCTGGAAGAAGCTATGCAAAGCCGTTGAGACTGAAGATGATATATAAAGTGCAATTTTTATTTTAGCTCCTAATTTTGCCTTACTTATTGTACAGGACAAGATCTGGCATCCATACTCTGTCTGTGGGGAGGCGAACCACTTTGATATCCTCGAATTCATGAGGATTCCATTTCAATTGATGATCGTACCAGATCTACAGTTGATTATAAAGAGATTATTATAAATATAAATATAATTATTATATAAAGAGACTTTGAAAGATTACATGTTGATGTTAACATATAAATTGCTAATAACAAGTTATGGACAGGTTGGCAATATATACAAAGGTTTAGGCAGTCGTTATTTGCAGGCAGTATATATATGACTTAAATATACAAAATAATTACTTCATTACTTACAACATTTTATAAATACTTTATTACAATTTCAGTTTTACTTACCAAAGTTATCCAAACATTCGTGTTTAATACTTGATTCTTTTCGTCCTGCAAATTAAAAACCAACTTGAATTCCAAAAGCTAAAAAAGCTCATGAAATTTAAATACATGGAAATGGTACATGGAAATACATATACATACATGGAAATGGTGCACGGAAATTGTTTTATGAAATAACAGACAGATACTACAGTTTTGAGATTAAGCATATAATGGATTAACAGAGAGTATGCT
Source organism: Trissonchulus latispiculum (assembly GCA_030248195.1). Classification (NCBI taxonomy): domain Eukaryota; kingdom Metazoa; phylum Nematoda; class Enoplea; order Enoplida; family Ironidae; genus Trissonchulus; species Trissonchulus latispiculum. Next base: position 1,307 of record JASAND010019423.1, on the reverse strand, counting down.
CTCTCTCTCTCTCTCTCTCTCGTTATATACCACGCTAATGACCAGGAATAATTGCAATCCCATGCTGATTAGAACGGCAGAATCGTTCCAAAATTCAAAGGGATGAATTAGAGGCTGATAACTGCGAAGAACATGATTGAGCAGTTGTCGTTCAGCTTCTGAGCAGAATCCTGAATTTGTGCAACATAAAAGTCATAAATAAATGAAGTAAATGAATTATGAATTCAATAAAAATATGGGATGGCATTGTGATTAGAGCTACCATCATAGCTGCCGTAATATATAATATAAATAAAATAATTGAGTAATTTAAAGAATATAGGTATGAAATAAAAAAGTGATTCTGAGTAGTGTGATTCTGAGTAAAGTGATTCTGACTAAAGTGATTCTGAGTAAAATGATTCTGAGTGGTGAATGTAAACCCGTAATTGCGCAGTCTCGTCCAGGCTTGAGCAGTCTAACACTGGCTTGCACCAATGAAGAATAACTGAAGAATAACCTAACCTTGAGGTTAACTCAGGGTTAAGTCGTTATTCTCCAGCTATTTCGTTGCACCAATCAGGGTTAACTTATTCTCCAGTTAACCTCGAGTACAACTTAGTCCGCAACTGGCAGAAATTTAACCCTGAGTCTGATAAGGGTTAACTGAAGAATAAGGGGTAAACGTCGGTTCTAACGACTAAAAGTCATGTTATTTAGACTAAATCCTACTGAAAGAAAGTTAATTATTTCAAAATTTCAAAAAGTTTCAAAAATTTAATTATTTTTCGGTATTTCAAAGGATAATAAAAGAATTGAAAATCCAGCGAAAGTTGGATCCTGCAATTATACTGACAAGTCATTGTTCGGCGTAAGTTGGTTTCATCAATGAGCATTAATATCCAGCAAAGAATATAGACACTTGGACAAAGTGCCCAATTTTTAATACTTGCTGGTAAGCTCAGGGTTATCCTTATTCTTCCACTATTCTTTAGTTAAGTTGGAGGTTAACTTCATCCCTGAGCCTAATCTTCAGTTATGCTCAAGGTTAACTCTATTCCCCAACTATTCTGATTGGCTGTCAACAAGGCGGTGCTTTACCTATTGGGCAGTTTCAAAATAAACTGTTAACACCAAGAATAGCCTCAAGCTCAGGGTTAGTTATTCTCCAACTTAGTTGGAGTATTGCAACGGAATAAAATTTATGCCTGAGCTTGAGCTCAGGTGGAGAATGGTTAACTCCGAGTTAACTCAGGAATAGCTTATTTCGGAGCTAAGTTATTCCGATTTGGTGCAAGCGGCCGTTACAGTAATATAGTTATATCAAT
>JASAND010019421.1:0-53516 GCA_030248195.1 Trissonchulus latispiculum | reverse complement strand
CAAGCAAGAGGCCGCAATACGCCTGTTTTTCCCTATTCTAGGTAGTGCGCTGACGCGCACTACCTAATTAACGGTTAATTAGCCGGGGTAAAAAAACCAATGGCGGGAAAAAACCAACCGGTGGGAAAAAACCAACCCCAGTATTCGGTCAGGGTAACTTATATTAGCGATTTTATGCATGCAACAGATTAAATCGGCGTCGCTGACCTCATATCTGCACTTATTTTGGCGATATTCCGTATACGTGAGAAAATCAAACATCAAAATTTGCAGCATCAACTGGCTAGGTTTCATCAAATTTGCCAGTTTCTATATTAAAATGCAAAAATTTGTAAATCTTTCGAAATTCGATGAAATAAATTAAAATAAAGGTTGTTTCAGTGTTTTTTTCGCGTAGTTCTTTGTCCCAGAGTACTTTTTGGCCGCTTTAGCTGAACCAAACAGCCGATCAGCCGAAATGAGGTTTTTACCGGCTAGCACATATATAATTGCCAAGTCCAAATGCAATTTTAAGTTGTTGTTCACGTGAAAGAACCATGGTTTTCTTTTTGTGTAAAATACTGTGTACTTACACAAAAATAAATTTACACAGTGAAAAACTAATTTACACACCAAAATACACAGCCCAATTTTCGAAAATTTTTGCAAAAAGTGCTCTGAAAAAATAGTTTTGAAGCCCTTCATATTTAAAATAGCTCTAGCTTTTAGCTGGGGGCTGCCGCCCCCAGACCCGACTCTTTCCAATCATTTACCATGGTTTTATGCATTGCGACATGATTATAGGTGTTCTATTGTTTCTGAAAATACATCCGCTTACCCGGTTGCGTATAAGTTATTTACGTACAGTAGTGTTTTTTCGCCGACGGCTTATGTGTAATGTTATACACCTCGCCAAAAATTTTTGCTATTTTTCAGAAAAAAGTGTGTATATATATAACTGCCTAAAAATTTCTAATTTTCTCCCGTTCTGTTTAGCACTTATATACGTATGTATATAAAGTATATTGGGAATGGGAACAAATTATTTTGTCGTGTTTTCAAAGCAGCTTCTTCATAAGGAAAATTGAAAATTCAAATTTACAGCAAAAGTTGGTAAAGCTTCACCAAATCAACAAGACAAAGCTAAAAAATTAAACAATTATATATAACGCGACGAGCTGCATTCATAGGTACGTACTGAGTAGCTAGAGAAAGGAAAAGCAGCAACAGGATTTAGTTGGAATGATTTTGACTTGATAGAACGAATAAAAATTTATTAAAATTAAAAACGCAAATTTATCTGAAGGGAAGTGAATGAATGAACAAATGTAGTAAAGACGAACTGATTCGATTGTTAAGTATATAGAAAAAGCTAGTAATTTCCGTATAGAAAAAGCTAGTAATTTCCGTATGCAACACCAAAAATAAAATATATAAGAAATGGTGTAGAGGGGGGTGCTGGGAGCGAAGCCCCCCAGAAACGGTAAATATGTGGAAACAAATTAATGCGCATAGGAAACACTTTCCACTGTTTGGCAAAACTGGTCCAAAATTTCTGTGTAACGTTACGCAGTCGCCAAAAATTTTTTGCTATTTTCCAGAAAAAAGTGTGTGATTACACGCGTTTTTGAGCAAAAAAGCACTGAGTACAGCGTGCAAATATTTGTAGGATAGTACAGTATAGCTAGTACATACGAGTCAATATAATTTCTTGTATATACATATCTTTTATCAAAAAGCAGTCTGAGCCACACAAAATTGTTGCTGTCTAGCACAACTGATATTCAAAACGAAAGCTAAAAGAATGCAACTTTTCAATGTGTTTTTGCCGATAATTTTAAAAAATTTCTCAACTTTTCTGGGGCTCAATGGGTGTTTTCTGTCCATATATATTATGGAAAACTCCCTAGCAGCAATTAAAGCTTCGAACCTTTTAGTACGTCACCAGCGTGTTTGTGAAAAAATATTCCAAAATGTTGGAAAATTAAAGAAATGGTTTCAGTAGGCAAAGTATTTTCAGAAATTAGAATTTGTCCAATTCTAGTTTTGGAATTTCATGGATTAATCTTTTTAGACCTTTATTACAATTTACAAAATTTCCTCAGCGTCTAGCCCCCCAGACCCCCCGCGTAGGTTCTTCTGGGTGGGACGTTACACAAGTGCGGTTGCCAGAACTTTTGCTTGAGTGATCCGAAAATAACATTGTTGCAATAAAATAACGCTTAAATTTATTTTATTTCGTATTATATATATCTGAAAAAACACTTTTAGATTTTACACAGCTTCAAACAAAAATACACACTGAAATTTAAATTTACACAAGATTTACACAGGTCCGATTTTGAAAAAGAAAACCCTGTTTCTAACCATTGACCGGAAAGGTCAAACCAATACATACATTTGTTTAATAGAGCCTATAGATTAAATTGGTATAGGTTTTACCTGGGTTCGTACTGTTATGGGTGGTCCAGGGGGTCTAAATCTGACTCGGTGCCATTTCAAGCCAAAATTTCAATTTTTGATGCTTATGTTTGCCTTAAAATGGGTCTAGTTTGGCTCTAAATACAAGAAAAACACGTTTTCTACACGATAGGATGCTTAAAGTGCCGAAAATAAACTATTTTAAAAATTTCCAAAATTTGCCTATGTTTATGTGTTACAACATTTTCAAATGAACATATGACCTCAATTTTAATACAAAAACTAATATATTTTGATGCAGTTGTACTAAAAACAACCCGCTCTTTCATTTGGAATGGTTAGAAATGCTCCTGGTAGCTTGCCAAAAATTTTTTGGGGTGGGTTTTTTTCCCGCATATGGGTTTTTTCCCGCATTGGGTTTTTTTCCCGCCAGTTTGGGACAATTTTTCTTGCTAACGGCACACCCTACAGAGGTGTTCTATAGCTCATAAGAAAGCTTACAACTAGGCCTAGCTACCTGTATAATCAGCATTTCGATATGTCAAACCATTAAAAAGTTCTGGCCAAAAATCTGAAAAGTGGGTTTTGTCCCGCTTGACTATACTTGTTATTGCGAGAAATACACGTTTTTAATAGTTTTACGGACTTTTTGACTGAATCTTAGATTTCTTTTGAACTTAGAAACACCGGGACAATCAAGTTTTAGAGTTTAAATAAAACCACTGTCTACAAATGTTAAAATTACTTCATGATTCGATGTTTATTAGTATTACAAACGGCTGAAAATGCGATTTTTGACATAAAAATTGAAAAATTTTTTGGGGGAGGGTTTGGGGGGATCCTGGGGGGGCATAGGTGTACCAGGCTACAGTTTACCCCCTGTGAGACCCCCCCCACGGAGAGGCCAGACCCCCCAGTTCGTGTCGTCATAGGTGCAAGGTGGGTAGCATGCATAAGGTGTAATTTGGACGGTGGGGGTGTAACCCCCCCAGCCATTTTCACAAACCCCCCAGAACGTTTTGGGCCCCCCAACTGGGGGGAGGGGGGTTAGTCGCGTCGAAGGCGCGAAAATTGGCCAAAATTTTGGTATTTTTAGGGTAAATTTCGCAAAGTTTTTCAAAAAAGTGCAAGCAAATGTTTGGAGTAAGATGTTTACTATCGCTACGTTTATAACGGTTTTATGGACTTCTAGACTCAATGTTGACCTTATTCTGGACTGAGAAACATGATGGCAATCAAGTTTTCAAGATTAACAAGTTGGTTCCTAAAAGGAGCAGTATCTCGACGCAGGATTAGGATTAGGCAGGTGAAGAAAGGATTTAGGAAAGATGAGGGTGAACTGGCGACCGAAGGCCATCAAAAACTCGGTTCTCCGGTTTTCCAATAGAAATGATTCTGGCTGATGAGCGACTCCTGAGCTCAGGAGCTGGGAAGATTTGACCTCCCGAGCACACTTTTGGTCAGGCAGGACCATAGGTGTAACGGAGATTTGGGGTGGGAGAGGCTCCCCCCCAACCTTTTCTGGGGGGCCCCCCTCTGGAGACCCCCCCCCCGACCCTCCCCCAAAAAATTTTTCATTTTTATGCCAAAAATCGCATTTTCAGCCGTTTATAATGATAAAAACATCTAACCATAAAAAAGTATATAATTTTAACATTAGACAGTGGTTTTAAACTCAAAAACTTGATTGCCAACACGTTTCCAAGTCCAAAATGAGGTCAATATTGAGCCATAAGATCCATGATACAGTTAAAAACGTGTATTTCTCATAATAATAAACAGTTTAAGCCAAAAATTTGGACATTTTTGAAAATTTTTTCAAAATTTACCCTAAAAATACCCAAATTTTGGCCATTTTTCGCGCCTTCAGCGCGACTACCCCCCCCCCCAGTTGGGGGGGGGGGGACGTCCGCCCCCAAAAAGTTTTGGGGGAGGGTTGAAAAAAGGCTTGGGGGGGGCTACCCCCCCCACCTGACACCTATGCCCCCTCCCCTCCCCTTTACTCCCCCCCCAACATAGGTGTGTTAGGGGGTTGGGGCCCCCCCCCACCAAAATGACAAATTTTGGCGACCCCCCCCCAGAATTTCAGATTTTTGCTACCCCCCTCCCCCCTCAGATTTAAATTTAGGGGGGGTTTCCCCTTCCCTCCGTCGGAACCCCCCCCCCCCAGATTTTTTGCCCAGCCACACCTATGCCCCCCAAGCCGAGCTCAAACCCTCCTCCCCCCCTAAAATTGGGTTCAAACCAAGTAAAAAATGCAAAATTTTTGAAAATCTTTTTTTGCAATTTCTGAAAAAAATTCGAAAAATGGCTATAAATCATCTGTATGCATATATATATACAGATATATATAGCTAAAGATGGTTCTATATAGCAATTAAAAGGTGATATACGCAATTACGTATAAACCACAATCTGGGCTAATTTAGGCATATTTTAGTACAAATTAGTCAATTTTCAAGCCCTATTTTCGCATACAAAAAGTGTTAACAGACGCTTTTCAGTACGTTTAATGTACTGTACATCGAAAAAGGAGCATTTTTAGCTAAAAAAACTTGGGTACAGTTTAGGGGGGTCCTCCCCCCCCCAAATTTCGAATTTTGGTGGGGTCCCCCGAGCCAAATTTGGACCTTCTACTCCCCCCCCCCAACCGAAACAGGTGGTACACCTATGACCTACACGCTACACATTTGTGCGTGTGGGTGTGCCCCATAGGTGTGGCTGGCGAAAAAAGTGGGGGTGGGGGTTCTGAAAAAAGTAGGGAGGGGGGTTTGGCGAAAAAAGGGGTGGGGGGAGGCGAAAAGTCGATTTGGGGGTGGTGTAAGAAAAATTTTCGAGGGGGGGTGGGCGAAAAATTGGTTTTTCCTGAAAAAATTGAAAAATTTTCTCAATTTACAGCTATTTTTAACAATATTTAGCTTAATTAAGCGAATTCTAGCAATTTTTCGCTAATTTTTGGAATTTTTTGAAAAAATTTCGAATTTTTGGCTAAAAATTTTCAAAAATTTAGGCATAGGTGTAACGGGGATTTGGGTTGGGGGGCCCCCTCCCCCGGAATTTTGAGGGGGGGGCCCTTTTTAGACCCCCCCAAACCTCCCCCAAAATCTTTTTTCTATTTTTATGTCCAAAATCGCATTTTCAGCCATTGGTAATGCCAAAAAACATTCAACTATGAAGTAATTTTGACATTAGACAGGGGTTTTTTAAACTCGAAAACTTGATTGCCAACATGTTTCTAAGTCTAAAATAAGGTCAATATTGAGTCAGAAAGTCCATAAAACTTTTGAAAACGTGTATTTCACGCAATAATGAACAGTTTAAGCCAAAAATTTGGACATTTTTGAAAAATTTTGCAAAATTTACCCTGAAAATACCCGATTTGTGGCCAATTTTTCGCACCTTCGGCGCGACTACCCCCCCCCAGTTAGGGGGGGGGCCCGGGGGCCCCCGAAAATTTCTGGGGGTGGTTTGTAAAAATGGCTGGAGGGGTTACCCCCCCCCCCCCCAAACCTCCCCCCAATTACACCTATGAATTTAGGTAGGGATTAGAAAATTTTTAGGGGGGGTCTGAAAAAATCGATTTGGGGGGAGGGGTAGGAAACAATTTTTAGCGGGGGTCGGCGACCCCTCCATTTCCCACCCCCCCCCCCCCCTGGTACCGCTTACCACCTATGGTGTTCCGTGCCCCCCCCCCCCCCCAACACACCAGCGCCACTCCCCTCCCCAGTCTTCAATTTGAATAAGCTATACAGCAAGTCGTGAGGTACTAGCATACTACTTGTATTCAGATTTACAATGAACAATTATATGCATAGCATAAAAATTGTAACAGCCCTCCCTTTTCAGTAAAATCTTTTGAGAACTGTTAAAAAATTTCATAAATTTTCTCTGGCAATAGTATATAATAATTAGTCAATAATTAATAACATTGCGTGCGTGCAAAAGTTGTAGCATATATACAGAATTGAAAACATATTGACAAATGTAAAAATTGGTGACAGGAAAACAGAATGTAAATGCTGTTTTTCTGAGACTTAATGGATTAAAGAAAATACGAACTTGAACAGTCAGAGTACCTCAGTGCGGAAATTGTTTGAAAAACGTAGTTCCAAGGTCTCCCTTCACACATGTGAAATAAACACACTTTCATACCAGGGCCCTGTTGCATAAAACTTTTAACAGTCTAACAGTCCAACAGTCTAACAGTTCAACAGCGTTTTCCGTTGCATAAAACCTAACAGTGTTAAGGGACTGTTAGACTGTTTTTAACAGTGTTATAGCAGTCATTTTAACAGTGTTTTAACTGTGTTTGTTGCATCAAACTAGTGTTGTTTCAGTAGCCCATTTTAGTTTCAGTTTCAGTTTCAGTTTCAGTCGGCAACCTAAACTTCTTTCAGTTTCAGTTTCAGTTTCAGTCGGATATCAAAAATAATTTCAGTTTCAGTTTCAGTTTCAGTCGTCATCCCAAAATAATTTCAGTTTCAGTTTCAGTTTCAGCTCGCCATCCCAAAGTACTTTCAGTTTCAGCCAGTTTCAATCGGTGACGCAAAATAGTTTCAGTTTCAGTCGACAAGGCAAAATAGTTTGTGTTTCAGTCCGAGTATTAAAATAGTTTCACTAAAGGAAGTCAGAACAAAATTAAAATTTCAGTTTCCAAATGTATTTGGTATTTAAAATTGTTGAAGCGCAGTCTTATTTTTATATCCAAGCTTCTATATCAGTTATAAATAAAACTTCATCTCATATATATGTATTTTACTTGCAATTCCTTGGTTATACAATCATTTTCTTAACAAATAAAATATTGTAATTGTACAATTGGACAATTGGACAATTGTACTGTAACACAACTTCTTAGTTTTATCTGATAAGCTGACAGTAAATGATCTAAAAGTAATATATACTGCTATCTATAGCTATGCTCTTATTTAAGTTAAAAGAAAATAAATTTAATGTGAAATATTCTTTCTTTCGGCTTTCTTTCTTTCAAAATAATATTTCTTTCTTTTTCTTCAACTTTAAAACTTAAGTCAGCATCTTCAAGCTGATCAATTTACAGCCAAATTAATTTCCTAGCAGAGGCTGCATGCTCAGGTAGCAAAGAAGCTATGTTTGCACTATTGACACACACGTGTTTATGCATACATATAAGTCAGAGGGCATTTTGGTCACATTTCAGGAGTACAATTTTAATTGAAGTTTTTGATGTACGTCAAGAGTTACAAAACAAGGTGAGACAAGTTAGAGAAGAAAGAAAGAAACTTTATTTCTTGCAAAATTTTATTTCTTGCTCCTTTCTTTCTTTTGAAATATATTTTCTTTAATTTCTTCTTTTCTTTAAACTTAAATAAGAGCGTAGCTGTAATATATATATAATATAATGGCTAAAATTGGACGAGTACATTCCATCTTTCGCAAGAAAAACTATTATGGGAAAATTTGCAATAGCCTTTTCAAGGAACCTTAAATCCATTTTTGGTCGATTTTTAGACCATTCCGATTTTGCTCGTTTTCACATACTTTGTTCTCCGATTGGTATATTTTAACGAGTTTTTGAAATTAAAGCTCGTGAGTCTTTTACGGTTAATGAGTAATTTCACTCAAAGTTGAGATCTGTGTTACAATATAGGAAATCGAAAAGTTTCAATTTTTTGACTTGCTCAAAAAAATCTGAAACTCGGCAACGATTATCAGCATAATTTTGTACGTTAGAAACGGCTGTCTATTCATACACTTTGATTTGTTGGAATTAGATTTTTGATTTAGGCCTTTGAATTTTTTTGAGTAATTTTTGAAACCTGCTGACAGCGAAAATTGACGTTTTTCGTTAGTGGGAACTGGGGGGATGCAACTTTGAGCAAGCATTACAAAAATTCAAAGGCCTAAATCAAAAATCTAATTCCAACAAATCAAAGTATATAAATAGACGTTTCTAACGATACCAAATGATGCCTATAATCTTTGTCCAGTTTCGAGATTTTTTGACACTAAAAATTTGGTTTTTTAACAAAATTTTGAATTTTTTCGATTTTTTGCCTACTACGTGAGACCATTGCAATCAGAAGCTACCAAATGGCAAAATATCTCGTTTCACGTTATTTCTGGTAGCTGCAGTTCAGTGTTGACTACAATTATTCCGGCTAAGTAGCCCAACGTGGTCGCTGCATCCCAATCTTTCGGACTGGCACCCATATAGCAAAAATATCGATTTTTTAAATTTCTCAAAACATGACAAATTTGACATCAATCGAAAGCTCTTAATGCGGGGAACATTTTTTCTTCTTGGGCTATGGTCCGCAAATGCACCAACTTGAAGTTAATGGCTGTTAAAGGGTTTTGTGATCTAACCTCAACATTGGCTTTGCTGCTCCCTAAAAGTGGTTAAAAAGGCTTGAAATCACGTTTAGACTGCCAACACCTGGGCAAAATTAATTCTTTAGATCAATTTTCAAATGTACACCCCATTGAAGCTCCAAAATCGAAGACTGTTTAAGGAAAATTGCTTTAGTCTCAAGCGGTACCCTCGTTTCACCCATTATTACAATTGCAAGCAGTTGATAGCTCGTAACTCGTGGAGACCTGGATGAAACAACTCAATATTTAAACTTGGTACGCACAACATGTGTGGTTACATTATGTGTAAAAATGAGCGAAATCCGTGACTACAAATTTTTTCATGGTGGACCCCCCCTTAAGCATATGCAGAGACTGTGAAATGACGTTTCTTAAGCAGAGACTGAAACTAGTTTCAGTCTCAGCATGAACAGAAACGTGTTTCAGTTCCAGCGAGCAAGAAGAGCTTCAGGTTTTACGCTGGGACTGAAATGGTTTCAGATTATACTAGTTTCAGTTTCAGTTTCAGTTTCAGTCCTAGAATTGGGATAGTTTCAGTTTCAGTTCCAGTTTCAGTTCAGTTTCGAATATAGTTTCAGTTTCAGTTTCAGTTTCAGTCGGACAACTTAAATCTTTTCAGTTTCAGTTTCAGTTTCAGTCCACTTTCCCAAATACTTTCAGTTTCAGTTTCAGTTTCAGTGACTGAAACTGAAACATGTAGAGACTGAAACCTAGTTTCAGTTTCAGTTTCAGTGACTGAAACATCACTACATCAAACTCAACACTGTTGCTATTAGACTGTTAAAAACGGTCTAACAGTCTAACAAACTTTTGAGACTGTTAAAACTCAAATTAAGCCTGCTAATTTCAAGCATTTTTGACTAAAATGACTATTTGTGGAACGTTTAAGGGTATATTTAGTTAAGAAACATGCAAGAACCAAAAATATAAAATTTAAATCATCAAAATTGTCGGAATACCAGCTTTATTTTTTAGGCATACCTATGATAGATAATGTAGGTTCAGCTTTTCTTTGCTAAAAAGCCGATAAGTATCATTGTCACCAAGACTCTGAACTTGGTTCAAAAGCATTACCAAAGGAACAAAATTCTTAAGTAACACACAGTTTCTTTAATTGTTATATAAAATAAAATATTATTAAAATTTATAAGACACTCTATTACATGTACAAACCCTTAAACAAGCTGATAGGATTCCTATTATTTGATGTGCAGACTGTTAAATGGACTGATAGAATTCCTATTATTTTGTGTGTCGACTGTTGTTTGGACTGATAAAACACTGTTAGAATTAGCGACTTTTTAACAGTAGCTTTATGCAACGTAAAAGTTCAACACTGTTAATATCAGTCTAACAGTTTAACAGTCTAACAGTGTTAGACTGTTAGCTTTTATGCAACAGCGCCCTGATGTCAAGACAAGAATAAGTCTGGTTCCTATGGATTTTATGAAACTGACACATTGTTTGAGGTTTGAACACTCCAGTCCTGCTCCACCTGCTATTGCTATTTCATAAAACGACGTTGGGTATATTACATTTAGTACACTACAATGTAACTTTACATTTGGCACATTTTTTGATTCTTAAAACAAATATAGATTTTGAATTGTAAGGTACATTACATTCGGCTCCTTTAAGTTTCATATTGGAAAGCCATTTTCTCCATTGTAGTTATGAAATGTACAATGTAGTTACATTGTTGCATTAAAGTTCACCAGCTTAGAAAAATTAAAAATATGTTAACAGTAATAAATTTTTTAATTAATTACTAATCAGAAAAAATTTTTCCTAAGCTTTATTGCTTTGTTTAATCAGCTGTTAATTTTTTCTAAAGCTGCAAAATATAAAAATTTGAAATTTCAGTTATGCATATTGCAGGAAACTCTTCATTGTTGTTCAATACCTTCTATGTAATTTCAGTTGAAAAATACTTTGCTATTCCTTTATTTATCTATTTAGAACGGCAAAAATCTGAAATTTACGGCGGTCTTGACCACAATAGAAAATGTAGCTACGTTGTAGATTTCGTTGTATTGCAAATAACTTTAGTTTTGTTACAATGTACATTATAGGTCCTACGTTTTCAATATAAAAACAGCACCTTAATGTAAGTTACATTAACGTGTGTAATGGAATTGGTAAAATTTGAGGTTAAAATCTGTTTAAACTGATTAAAACATGGCCAAAATTAGTGGAATCAGTAGAGAAGAATCTCCCTGCCATGGATTTGCGAAGAAGATCAACGATTATCACTATGGAATATAATTGATAAATGATGTCCAAGCAATAATTGTATGAATTGTTTTGTGTTTCCCAAGCCAGAGTTGTCTAGTACTCAACATTGAGGGAAATTCTTAAATAGGGACCAAGGTTTGCACTCAATTGGGTTAGAAATCGTAGTCACATTGATGACTTTGATTGTACTTAAGTTTCAATATCGTTTAAATTACTAACAATACTAATCTAGAACGGGTAAACGAAGGGTTAATTCGGTCACCTATTCCTTAATAATCGGAGTTGTCACTCCACCCGATCTTAAATGGCAGTATTTTGATAAATCGTAAAAAGAATCTTAAAGGAAATTGATGAGTTGTTACTCCCCACGAAGGAAAACATCAACAAATTGACTAATCTTACGCGTATTAATGGGTTGTCACTCATAACTCAGCCAAGAATGGCCCCTTTTTACCACCTTGTGCATTGTTTCACTGATTAAACAAAAGTTACCTGGAAGTCATTGACTTACAATAGAAAATTACATGTTTACTAAGCGGAAAATTGGTCATAAAAGCACCAACAAAGTGGAAATCTGCACTAACAATGGTGAATATTGGAAGATGGTTCGACTCTAGGTATTAAAATAGTCAGGTACGTAGATGTATGGACTTAATTAGGGTTAATTAGTACTAATTAGGTGATAATTAGTTAGTTTTAACAATTTTGGGTCGAAACATGACTTGGGCTCAGATGAAAGAGAATTTGATGCTGAGTTTAAAAATCCAAACCCGACGTTTTAACTCCAAAAATTAAGAAACTTATAAGTAAAAATGTTTTTATCAAGATTACACTTTTGTTGTGTAATCTTAACACTCCAAAATGGAGTGTTCTAAAAAGGTTTTGTTTTGGTTTTACTTAAGTCAAACCTTTTCTCTTCTCTTTTCCCTTTCTTCCTTCTGTTGGGCCTTTCTTCAAGGACCCAACAGTTGTCTTCTCCTCAACCTTCGGCCGAAGACAAAGCCAGCAAAGAGGAAAAGGAAAATCTACGTGGTTTTTAGCCCAAGTCATGACAGGAAGGGGGCCGTTGCCCTTTAATAATAGTAATATTACAATAATAAGTAGCTAGGAACGCGTACGTAAATATATATTAGGTAATTATGTAGTTTATTTGTTCCGGAAAATTATACAATTCGCGTAACAATTAGTTGAAGTTCTAAAATTTAGTAAAATCGTCCCTTTGGTTGCGTTTATGTGTTAAAGAAAGTTTCCCAAAATTTTGCTAGAATTCGGGGCCCAAAATATATCAAAAAAGGGTCAGTTGGAGGGCAATAATTCTAAAATCTCATTAACATTGACCCTCAGCGGTCAGCTGGCCCGCCTCGCCGCTGCGCCCCATATGTAAAAGGTGGCAAGCTTCTAGAAAGTTCCAGAACCTTCTAGAAGCTTTGCCTTAAAATCAAAGGAAAATCCGCCTCCAAACGTACTAATGACCTGTCATCGGGCTGCCAGCAAAACTGTCAGCCCGACCCCAAAATTTTCTTTCTATTCAGTGTTCGTTTGAGTGCGACCGAGAGCGGTTGCTTTCCCCCCTCCCTTCTAGTGCGCTCTCCAGTGCAGTTGTTGGCTGCATGGGGGCTAAAGTGCACTCTCCGCGGTTAGGTGAAGAAATGTAGGGACTTTTCTGACCTTCGGGTCCGAAAAGAAATTGAGAAATACAACGAACACTACAGAACTAGGGCCATATAGGTTTGTTATACCTGGCCAGGACCTGCAATGAGGACAAAATCCTAGGAAAATCAACGGCCATTTTGGCCATTTTTTATGTATATCGAGGCCTTTTGGCCATTTTTAATGTGTGATGTTTTTTGAGTCTTCGGGCCAATTTTTTCTACATTTTATAAGGCCAACGAAACAATTTTTTATGTGTATTTTGGGCCAGTGAGCCCCACTTTTCTCAGTATCCTGGGCCTAAGGCCAATTTTAATTTCTCTAGCATGTGTGGGCCCTAGAGCCACTTTTAGTTCTTTTATTTTAAATCGTTACTAATATTATTTTATTATTTTATTTTAATGAAAGGGGCAGCTCATGTAAACCCCTCCTGTTCGATGGAGGTCTTGAGAATTGTCCCTACTTGCGTTTTTCTGTTTTTATAACCGACACTCTCTTGCTATCGAGGTTTGTAGACCTCCGCCTCTCTTTTATTCCATTTATTCTTATTATTTTTATTTGCATTTTTCGGTCAAGCCACGACCAACATCGTTACTATTTTTATAAGGCTCGTTGGCCAGTAAATTCGGGGTTTTGACGTAGAATACGGGATTACTAAGTGGGGATCCCGCCCCTGAGTTTGAGCTAGAGGGTCCCTTTGCTACGACCCTGGAATGCTAAGCTAGTAATAGGAATAATTACCCCACAGCCGGCAACTAGGAGTTGCCGGCCATATTGTTTTACCATGGCTTTGTTAAGTCACAGAAACTCACTATCCATAATTTGTGTGTTTGTTGTAGGTCGGTGCTAAAAATTAATAGGTTGCTAAAAAATACGAAATGAACCTCTAAAACTGAGTTCTCAGAGTAATCAGCAATTCTAACCTGGTATTTTGAATAATTAATTAATCAAGCGTTTCACGGGGAATGACCGGCTTCCCCATTCGTTAACCTAATTAACTGTGGGTAGTTTGTTTTTAGTAATGATTGCTTAGCAATCATTACTCACATGGCTTTCCAAAAGTTTTAAAAGTTTCAAAAGTTGCCAAACTTCTACGCCAAAAGTCGAGTTTTAAGACTCTAAAACTCGCAACAAAATTTTTATAAATTCCGTTAACCTAATAGCTAAGAATTACATTGGAATGTCACATTAGAATGTGTGTTTGTAGGCCCAGTCAAGGATATAAACGACCCCATAAATTAGATTTAGGGTACGTGAATTACCCCTAGGTGTGTGCGCGTGTGTGTGATTGGGATTAATTAGGTAAGTACCTACTTAAGAGGTCGCCTGTTTGTGAGGTGTGTGAGGTTGTATGAATGGTATTGTACGGTAGGCGTGATTGGTATGAATGACTGTATGTTTGCTGACCTGAGTGTATGCTAGTCTAACTGTCATGTAAATGATGTGAAAATGTCTTATGCTGTGTCGTGAATGTTGTGTGAAAGTTGTCTGAATGTCGTACGAATGAGGATCGCGTGTTTAATTACTTGTGTGACCTGAACAATGTGCAAGTATTGTAGGACGGATGTTTACTCGGTAATAGGCTTACAGCTATTGAGCGCTAGTTAGTCAGGAAGTGTGTAAGTGCTGTGTGTGTGTAGGATGTGATTGAATAAGTGATCGTTCCTATCTGTACCGACTGTCTGTGTGTATAATTGTGTGAAGCACCAGAATTAGTTAGGACTCCTATAGTACGCAGGAAATAATAGGTAAGGTAGTTCTAGTGGATAAGTCCTGTATACATGTCTGGAAGTTTCTGAATGAATGATTACGTAGGTAATTTAGTTTTAGGCTCAAAGTAGCAGATATGCAAATAAGGTCCAGACCGAGGGATCTAGGGTCACGGGGACCCCGTATTAGGTCCTTACCAGTCGGAATAGGGATATCCTCGATTCGTCCGCGTAGGTCACTCTTTGTCAAGAGTGCGGACGAATCGCATGAGGGATATCTCTCCGGTAGTTGATTTTTGCGCTAAATTAAGGCACTATCTGTTTAAAGACTGTTGTTTTCACAAAGTACATATAGAAATGTATGAGAATAGTACGTAAAGCCAATAATGGGAGTGCCCTTAGAATTTTCAGTATCGTCCTTTTAGGTTGAGACCAATACACGTCAATATTGCTATTTTCAGTCAAACTAGTTATACTTCACTTATACTCCGCTCGTAATCATGGCCGTTGTCGCCTTTTTAGTTCGAGACCGGTACACCTTGTGGTTGCCATTTTCAGACGGTTCAGTCACATTCAACGCAAATCTCGTTTGTAATTATGACCGCGATGACGGTCTGGCACCTTTTCATGTCAGTGCCCATGTTTAAAGATAAACCTAGCTAAATTCGGTTATATAACATTTGGCAAGGGTAAGAGACCCACCTTGCCCAGCTGACGATTCTCACAAACTCGGTTCACAATGACTGTTTGCAAATGGGGCTTGTAGGAATCTGGTGGGGCCCCCAAAATTGGAAGAGAAAATTAATCCTTTAATTGCTCTCCTGCTGAGACGTTGGGTCTGTATTAAAGCGAAATGGAAAGGTCAGACGTAAAGGTCAATACTTTGGGGGGCCCCATCAGATTCTCTACTACAACGTTAGTACAAAAGTACAAAATATTTAAGTTTATAATAGTGACTTAAAAGTTAGTGCAATGTTCTAAGATTTTGCTATAGCATAATAACTTCACAATTAAAAGTTAAAGCTTCTCTATAATGCTTTGAATGTTTAACTCTTTCATACTAAGCAAAACTGTGGTAAGTTATAGTTTGATTTTAGCTTAAAGTTTTTTGCAATTAATTTAGTTTTAAATTTATAGAAATATTTTTCTGAACACTTTTAACTGGTCCAATTACAGTCGAATTCTGCTGTATATAATCCAGGCAACCTAACACTAGATCTCTTAAATTAATTAATGTATTTAGTATATTTGGGTTTTCAGTTCATTTCATAACTTGTCAAGTATTTGAACACTGCGCGAATTCCAAAACTGCAGTTTCAATATTTTGTACTTTTGTACCAACTTTGTAGTTAGAGAATCTGTTGGGTCCCCCAAAGTATTGACCTTTACGTCTGACCTTTACACTTCTCTTTAATACAGACCAACGTCTCAGCAGGAGAGCAATTAAAGGATTAATTTTCTCTTCCAATTTTGGGGCCCCCACCAGATTGCTACAAGCCGCAAATGGCAATAACAAGTTTTTACTAATCAGTAATTTTAATTAATATCAAGTAGTAATCAACAAGATACCCGAAAGGAAGAAAATAACAATTAGCTACGTAGGTGTTAGGGATAGTTACTAGAATCATCTTCCAATGAAGGCAAAATTAGCAAAGTGCACAAATTCAATCAGTTTCCGAAGTTCAATATCTGTTAAAGCAGGAAGTTGTTACCTTCCTCTTTTAGGGCCCGGAAAAACGGAGGCCTTAAACTTACTTACTGTATGGTTATCAAATCTGCGCGTTAACGTCTTTCTAATTAATTAATGTTTGTCATAAGCAGGAAGTTGTTACCTTCCTCGCTCGGACCTGGAAAACTAAAGGTCCTAAGCTTAATCACGTTTGAACAAAGTAGCAATACGAGTTTCAAGACAATTAGTATCCGCCTGTTTCGAAAGGGCTCAAAATAGCCTTAATCTCACGTTTCCAGTCTGGGTTGCACAGAAGCAAGACGTGCAAGGCGAAATCATAATGTAATCGCAATTTCTTGCACAAGAGTGCAAGAAATTGTCCCCAAAAATGGCATTTCGCCCCAAAATTATTTCCTAATGCAGTGACATCGTTGAAACTGCTCAAAATCACGATAATTTCGTCAAATTTCCAAGTTTTTACAGCAAACACAAGTTCGCAAGACTAATCCATGTTCAGAAAGCCAAGAAATGTGAGTAATGGTTGCTGGGTTCGAATCCCGCACCTATAACTTGTACTAATGGGTTTTAACCCATTTGATTCAGGTGCGGACGAGCGAGCATTTCCTGCCTGGATTAGCCGAAATCTGCCTCTGAATTAGTGAATCAATCGAATCAGCCCTGTGTAGTTGCAGTATATTGGAAGGCCGAAGAGCCAGTATCAGACAGTTGGAATCAGGAACTATTTGGAATCAGATACTATTTGGACCTCAGAGTATGTGTTCTTGCTGAGTCAGAGATTGACATAGACTTTTAACGGCAGAGACGGTTTTGGAATCGCACTGAATCATCTGTGGGACCTGAAACCTAACAAAGCGAACTGGACCTTATTTTTCCATTACTCTAAATTAGCTCTTTCATTTTTACCTCAAAAGATGAACCTTTTTGAACTAATCGTCAGCCTTATCGAAGGAGTTATCACCCCGTGTCTCTGGTCTAACTAATCAGCGGTAGTTTCAAGTCAGTCGGAAGTAGAAGCACTAAAGAAGAGATTAAATCAAACATATCTTGTACTAACACCATAACCGTTACCAGGAAACCCCCAACCTGACCGACCCTTGCATTGTCCCCCCAGGTGACCGAACAGTATCCGAAAGTGCTATTGTTACTGGCATTTCGGGCTCACCCACAGACCGGAATCTTGTACTCCTAACAACTTTAATCTAGTTAAATTTATCTTTTCTGTAGCTATTGTTATTATTATACTATTGTCCTTGGTAAGGAGGACGGATAAAGAGTTTTAACTTAAAGCACGAGCACAAGCATATAGGGACCGCACAGTAGAGTTTAGTGATAGATTAGGATAAGAGAAAGAAAGAAAGAATCAGTTGGTTGAGTTAAAGAGTCAAGACCTTGTCCCTAACAATAATTACTAATTTGGGTAAACGGAGTACTGTCAACTCTGGCAAACTATTGTACTGTTTGCTGCTGTCTGTATACCTGCATTGTTGCGGTGATATTATCAATTGTATGCTTGTATTCACCGTTGTTCTTATTATAATTAGTTTTGCCATTTGTATCAATAAATTGCAGTGCCTTATAGTCAGTCGTGTGAACTAAGGCACCTATCCTGATCAAGACGCTGGGACCATCTGACCCCTGAACAAGTAAGTGATTCTAGTCTGACCCCTTGGACCCTACAAAGACAGCAATCAGCGATTCCGGATCTTGATTTGTCAATCAAGGTCTATTCACTAGAGTTCATTGTTACTGAACCAAACCACCTTCTGGAAAGCAAGTGTCGACCCCGCTTGCTAACGACATCAACGGAGCCTAACCCCTACCAAACGAACTCACGATCAAGACCCCACACAGGTTGGCTGCAGGGAATTCTCAGTTTTGGACACATCACCTTCTGAGAATCCGGTGCCTAAGTTTATCTCCACCGATAAACGTGCTGACCTTCCGTGCTTTGAAGTGGTTGTTACCCCGAGCTCGCGTCTTGTTAGACCGAAACGGACCAGAATCCTGCCGAAAAGAAATCGGAGCCTAATCTTAGCCACTTCATTACACGTGCCCAGTTACACTGTAGCCACATTACATCGTAGAATAACTTATGAAATCGGTCCCTGGTAAATTGATGATAGGGGGAATCTGTAGTCAATTGGTGCCAACTGAATTATTTTTAATCTGTCTACATTACATATGTGAGGATTCATTAGAGCAACTGTAAGCATGGCCTACTAGTTTTATGGTTGTTATTTAACTTTGTAATAAATTCGTTTTTATGCTGCGGCCTCAGCCGTTGCGTATACACTATGTTCACAAACTGTAATTTCGTATGACTCAGTGCGGAAATACAGAAGTTTTAACACAGGTGATGTGTTAAACGTGGACAAGAAACTTTTTTCGTCTTAACTCCTTAACGCAGCTATCAGTGTTTTTAGCGAACATGTAAGGAACAATTACATTAGGATCAAACTATAGCACCCACCATACCTGCTTCCACGATGATGCAACAAGAAGTATTGAAGGTGGTAGTACCACTACCGGGGTGGACTTTCAACAGATACTGTGACGTAAAAACTTAATTAATCGGCTTAAAATTTGGCACATTTGTTCTTTATCATGTTTTGCATCAAATGCGCTTGTCTGCAACGCTGTGGGGCTGGCTTGCTGTCTACACAAAAGGAAACGTATTAAAAGTTTTAAAAATAAATATCTCCTCAATCCTCGACGAATTCATTTGAAATTTTGCATACATAAATACAAACACTCAAGCCGCTTTTTAGTTTTTCGTAAAAGTGGATTTTGGATTTTTAGCTTATTTTGAAATATTATAAATTCGATATCTTGCCCACTGCTGCGTTTTTTCAAAAACAAAGATAACGGCCTGAGCGTACGCAGATATAGAATATATCTGGAAAAATTTGGTCAAGTTTGGTTGAAGCAGTGACGAGAAAATCAAAAACAAAGAATTCGCAACTTTTCATTGTTTGCTTCGGTTTTGGGAATTCGGTATGCTTTCAATCAGCTGCATAATGTTTATTGTTAAATAATACACATAAGTAACACACTACAACCTTTAAAACACAATAGATTTAATTTTTGGATAAGCAGCTATTACTTTACATTGCAGGTGCAAACAGTCAACGTAAGTCAGCCGTATGCAAAACTATCTGTAACTTTTGATAGAAACTACGTACAGAAGAGATATGCACATCATTTTAAAGCTATTTTTATGCTCTTTCACATGGCAGATTCAAACTTAGGATATAATGCTATAATAAAATTTTGATTATTTGCGCATGCGTAAAGCCATGAGGGTAGCTAGCCAATTATGCACTCTCTGACACCAAAATTTTATGCAAAGTTAAGTTGCCTGCCAACCAAACGTATTTCACCAATAGTTTCGTCATGTTTGCTTCATTTATACCAAGATAAAATTAAAACGAACCACAGAATAGGTTGCTTTTCTTTCATAAATCGCATGAGCAGGTCTTCATCTATCCAGATATGATAAACTTTGATTGCAGTTCGACGTACAGTGAGCGAACACTGGCCTTTTACCTGACCATGTTGGGTTGTTTTGGCCATAATAGCAGAATCCCTTAAATTAACTTAAATTAATGAGTGGACCGTGCTCTGCACTAATCATTGAAAGTCGTTCCACACCTGCCAATCCGCCTGGGGAGCGGCACCCAACGGGCCTCTACCTAGCTATCCCGCAACAGCATAATTAGTATAAGTTAACTGCCAGCACGAAACAACCCAGCTTAAACTTGAAACCTCATTCCAATTGCTTTTCCGAATTAATTAATGTCTTAACTATGGCAACGATTAAGGATACCAATACAATGGCAACCAGACACATTCATTCTATAGATTCCACTCCGTTTTCCAGCAGAATCCAAGATCGAAACTTCATAAGAGACCAAACCTGTTCATAACATAGTTAACCCTTTTAATTTATTTTGAAGCCGCTTATTACTCGGATAGATTGTTTAAAGACGTCGTTTTGTGGTCATGTCGTGTCCTAAACTGCGTTCATTGGTTGGCACGCCGGCCGATTTGGATTGAAATACAAAGGATGTTTTATTGAACAAATCCACATGACTAAATATTCATTTTTATTACATATACCCAGTCAAATAATTAAGCAATAAAGACTCATAAGTTGAGACAGTTCAAAGACATTCTTATTTTTAAACCGATGCTAAACGAAAATTAAAAGGTAATGAATTCTGAAACAGGCCGATTTAAAGGAAAAACTGATAAGATCTGATACTTAACTAATCCAAAAAGTAGACCGAAAATGAATGCTGAAAGCGTATTCCAAACCCCAAGCTAATTTGACGGACCAGCTGACATTATGGGTAGCAGTTAGAAATTGAGTTTCCTGAGACAGAATCTGAAGCTAAAGATTCGCCCAGACATGACTGAATCCATGCTTCCCGGGCACACCAAATTTTGAGGAAGTTATACTTAGGTTATCGCACTCCACTCCACTTTTATACGGCTTTACTCAACGTAAAAACGCTAAAAACATATTCACTAAAATAACGACAGAAAACGAACAGTGGAAACAGAAATCGGCAACAATTAAAATCCGAAACCAGATTAAAAACTGAAAGATATATGCTTTAGAAAGCAACACTTGTTTAAGGAACAACACAATCCACAAGAGTGCAATACACAGAAAGGAACGTATAAACTAGCTACTTTTACGTATCGAATTAAATACGTGAATGGAAATATCGTTACAGCCAGGTATCAAAGAACTGCAGATTTCCAACTGGCAAAAATTGATCTAAACACGCCTGATGACCTGGAGTTGCGCAGGGCAAAAAAGCCCCAGTCTTATAGGGCACCCAGGATGTCTCGTAGCCAAGGGTAGACCAATGCTCAACATGTTCAAACGTGTCGTCTCCGTACCTATTACGGGCAAATAAAGCTGGATTTGGATATGCGCGGAGCCATTCACCGTCAATTAGCACCCGAGTAGGCTCTTTAATCCCCTTTAGGAGAAGCTGGCGACTGGCCAACTGATTGGTCCCCCAGAGTTCAATCCGCCAATTAGGCGATCGTAACGCCCAGTAACCACAGTTTACATTACCAGTGTCATTTTCAGGGGCACAATTGGGCACTTTCTCTGTATCCAGTGTGTAACCAGCTTTCTTAAAATGACCGGACAATGATTTCATGATGGTATGATTCCAGCCCAAATAATTTAGATCAGCATCCAATTCCCACGGCAACGTGCCGTAAAATTTGACGCCGCCGGTCTGCGTTCCTGAACAAACAAAAAGCAAGAAGCAAAATTTTAATCAAACTATATAATAGATAAAACTGCGACAGTCGTAGATTCTGAATTAATCAGACTAATAATATAAATGAAGCTTTTAACATTCAACATCTGTTCCTAACCTGCCAGTAGCTACAGAAATTAGCACATAAAATATACTAACCAGACTCAATTTCGCAACCAATATTATTATCTTCGCAAGTACGAAACAGGAATCTCAGCATGTTGGACAACTCCTGAAGACAGCACGGCGGAGTGCTCATTCCTTTTGACTTCCGACAGCCGCCTCCAATTTCAGCACAAGAGAATTCGTGCTTCGAACTGTCCGGTAACTGAACACTAAATGGTATAAAGAAAAATGATATAGAAATGCAAAAAAATACAAAATTTTGAAACCAAAGACAAAGATCCTTTTCAGATGCAAACCAAAAACCTTTACCTGAGTTCACATCACAAAACATTGATTTTAGGCTTACATTAGCAATGGCAAAAAATTAATTCATTATCAGGTCAGAATAAATACAAATTCTTTTGAGTTTGCTGCAATTCTAGCCTAATCAGCCAGAACCACAAGCAAGTATTCATAAACATCACCAATAAATTTTCTTTGCCGTGGTTACCGTGCTTTGAAGGGAGCCTCCGGAACACCGGCTGGATCGAGCCCGAGGCCTGGCCCGGTGATCCTAACTGAACCCGTCCCCGGGCCTGATAAGGAAAATTTCTTAGCGGCACAACTCCACACTAGATCAGCTATCGTGTAGCACGTAAGCAAACACTGTTATATTATATCTTGATAACTATATATTATGCAAACACGCAATTATTTAACTGATTGCGCCCTGAAAATCAAGCTGAGTATATGTAAGTTATTACAAATTCAGACTAACTACGCTACGTACTGTCTAAGCATAAAACCAAATCTTCCCACAAAATGATAACACAAAGTTCTTTTATCAACTTACACATTCAGTTCCCATAGCTTAACAAAGGGCAACCAGCTGTCCCGAATGGAAAATTGAGGACTCTCAATATCCTGAGTGAAAAAGAGGGAGTCCGGACAGGTAGCTTTGGTCAGGTCGCGCCACTGATGAAAAGCGTCCAAAAACACAAAATCGCCGCTCAGATCTGCCCGAAAGGGTTTACCCTGCAGAAGACTGGTATGGGCCAAAAAGGGGCCAGAAAGATAATCACAATAGACACAGGAATTGTAGGAGAGGTCAAAGCCTTCCACCAGACGCAGGTGATAGTTACGCATGGCCATCTGATAACAGCCAATCTTCCAATGTCCACTTCCATTCCGATGCGATCCGCCGACAATGGACGCGTCCGTATACTCGATCAGTCTGATGAGGCGATGCAGTCTGGAATTGTCATCGAAGTAGGCCAGTCCGCCGGCTCGGGCCACAAAAACAAAGGGAGTGCTCACATTGGCTATCAATTGGTTCCACATCGCACCGTCACCGGTCTTTCCGCTAATTGTGATCGGCCGAACGTTTCGCCCATAAGTGTCTGCAAAATATAAAAACACAAAGTTTAAGTCAGAATTAAAGATAAAAACGTATAACCGATGATTCATCGTCATTCATAATCTCTCGGACCAATTGCTTTAATGATGGGACGTCTGGCAAGCAGATGGCATTACATACTATGGCCAACTCCGGATCTCTTGCGCTCCCCGTCTAGCCATAGCTTTTGAAATATTTTACTAGTAACTTTAAAATTTTGTACGGGGAAATACTAGAGATTGTTGAATTCCAATTTAACATTTTTGTAGGATACCTTATTACATCTCACACAGATAACATAAGCTGAATCAGAAAACGGATTTAGGATTCGTACTCAGCGCCCCGGAAACCCTATGTACATAAAATTTTTCAAATTTGTTGGATAAAAACAGTTAGATCTCCTTGGTCACCTATTATATAAACTTTAGTTTTTCTAGAACTGTAGCGCTTTTACCAGGGGTGGTGGACCAAGAAGAAGCAAAGGACAAGCCCGAACGGAAGGCGTCAGGCACCCTCGTACCCACGAAACCAGAACCTAGAAGAGAGAAGGGAAGAGGGAGCTTCAGCTTTTCACTCACCATGGAAAGTAAAGAATTGGCCCAGCCGGGTTTCGAAGCACGGCCCTTCTAACTCCGGAACAGACATGCTAACCAACTACACCACAGGGCCATCAGCTGAACTACCATATCAGGCTTATCAATCTTTCCTATGCCTGCTTCCCTTACAGAATTTCAATATTTTTGGATTTTTGAATCCATCGGCCTCCATTATTCCTCCAAAAAATTTTAAAGTCATTAGTTAACAATAAAACCCTAGGGCAGGGGAGAAGCGAAACAGGCCCCAAACTCTAAATAGCATAAGCAAATGTATTGTATGTTTCGTAAACAAAACATTAAAGTTATACCATTAAAGGCGTTTGCATCTGTGACAGCAGCAACCACCGAAAGATTTGGGTGTTGCAAAGAGAGAAGTCGACCCAACAAGGCAACGTCCTTTGAAGTTTGTTGTCTTCCGTCCATCACAACCGTCACAAGATCCGCCATATTCTTGGCGTAGTCGCATTCCTCAACCACATAACCGGTAAAGTAGAACGGATAGCCGTGAAGCCCACCTAAAAATATATTCATTCTTGCAATCCGGTTTGGTGTAACTTAAGGCGGGCTGGTGTATAACAATAATGCAGAACTAGAACAGAGCAGAAGTACAACCCTTATTCTGGCACAATTTTTTTATATACAGCCAATCAAAATTGTTCAGTTGTGCCTCTGTATATCCTACTGGCATGATATCAAAGAATTTGGGCTGTACAGTAAGGATTGTGGTCCACAAACTAGTAGGTACTTTACTGACCAGACTCCCCGCCTCACCATAACTAAGTAAGTATATATATAGTATATATATATATATATATATATATATATATATATATATATATATATATATATATATATATATATATATATATATATATATATATATATATATATATATATATATATGTATGTATATGTATATATATATATTCATAAATAAGTTCGAAAACACCGAGTCCAAGGTTTGCCTGCAAAACATAGCAACAAAAGTGTTTGGTTGTTCTATCACTGAGCACCGGACATGTGCTGGAAACGGAACTTAACGGGGAGAACTGCATGGGATCTGCTCCAGGACTGGGATGGTGAATCCCCCCAAATCCCTCCAAGCACATGTAAGCTAGGCACTACCCCTGCCACAGGACTTGGGGTAGAGTTGCTCATCTTTGGACTCGCAGTCGCAGAGCCAGTGATTTTGAAGTGTAACTACCACGTGCCCTACAACATGAATCTGTTCCCTCCCTCTCTACCGTGGCATTGCCCATTCACTCACTAGCTCAGAATAGGCAGCTGGGTCGACTTGAGCCGAAGAACTTTGCGGTCACCGGTTGTCGAACCACCCGTACTGTCGGAACATCTGGCTGATGTCTGACACAACCTCAAGTCATATGAGACTGGAAATTTTTCAGCGATAGGAACTGGGTTTCCATGAATTAAATTAATTTCATAAACTCGAGGAAAAACCTTTCCAGACTTCAGGACAGACGCTTCTATCATTGTTGGATGGGGTGCGATTTCGCCAAGGCATGAGGTCGATTTGATCCAGCGAACGTTCAGACTTGAGGATTCCGGATAGCATGAAATAGGCATCCTGAAGGCTCTTCATAGACTTGGAACTGCGCGCATATCTATGTGCTGAAAAACTAAAGTTTGCCCAGATTAGTGGTCAACAACTTTGAAAGAGACTCTTTGACTCTGCTGACCCATCTTGACGCGATTTGATAATATGATTTCGTTACAAAATCTCGTAACATTTATACGAAACAGGATACAAGCAGAAACGCGTAAAGTAACGCCAGTGGTGGCTGGTTGGGCCTGATCGGGACCAAGCGACGATTTTGAAACCTTTTGACAATTTCTAACCGAAAATTTACTACATATATCCAAGACTCTATGAAACTTAAGTGAATAATGATGTTGAAAACGTTAATCTTCGCAATCATTTTAACAGAGACAGTATCAGTTATGAATCTCTGGTAACATCAAGAGTACATAATGCACAAGAGTATGACAGCTGTTATAATCTATGTATTATAAACGTGACACATCCTCTGCACGCTAACGGCTGACCCCCCCCCCAATTGGACCCCAGTGACCCCCTTCCGCAAACTAGTATATACCCAGTCGAAACGGGAGTATGCTCACTCACTCTATGCTTGTATGCTAAAGCTCAAAATCACAAGCGCTACATGCGCGAGTTTTGTGTCTGTTTCGACCAGCGACTAAATTTTTTGAAAGTGAAGGTTCCAATTTGACGGGGGGAGGGGGTCAGCCATTAGCGTGCAGAGGATGTGTCACGCTCATACATGTGCTTGGAGGGGGTTGGGGGGTTTGGGGGAGGACCCAGAGGGGTCCCTCACCCACCCAGAATCCGGATTCTTCCGGTTTTTCGGGCCGGAAAAATCCGGTTTTCCGGCTCCCCTCCTGCACATGTCTGGTCACGCTTATAATACATAGAGTATCAGAGCCGTCATACCCTCATGTATTATGTATTCTTGGTAATATTGAAAATGTTTGAAAAGTTTTGATCAATAATTTACAATTCTGAATGCCAAAAATGAGATACTGTGTATGAAGTGAAATTACATAAGTTGCTGCAGAACGTTAGTCTTCTCATTCATTTGACCAGAAACAGGTTTAATAAAGATGATTTAAGCTTAAATCACTAGAGCAAAATACTCTCTAAAAAATTCGATTTCCCCACATGAGTTTCAGGACCCAAGCCGCTTCGCCTCCGATGAAGTGTAGCCCCGATGAATCTCAAACTGACAGAAAGGAAAAGTCAAATAAATACTTCCAGCTTTGTTCCCATAAAAAGAAGGGTTTCTAAAAAGCAATTCCTACATTACAATTTTGTTTCTCATCTCCGGTTTTGCATGTATGTAATATATCGAAAGGCAACTGTTCTGATCTGTGAACTGCTGCACTTGTGTCTACTGAAAGCATGCAAACTTCCGAAGAAAATCATCAAATTCATCACGCAATACTTTTCTGAAACATTATCGCCAATTCAGTAGAAGTATTTTGCAGCTTTTGGATTTCGTGCAATTTTGTAATAATACATTTTTCATTACAGCTTACAGCTTTTCTTGTGTAACACTGATATCGTACCTGCAGCAATCTTGCCAGCGGCTTTATGCACAGTTTCCATCAATCGTTTCCGATAATCCAGCACGGCTTTCATGTCATTTTCTGATCGCCATGAGGGCTGCCTGTGTGGGTTTGGAGATGAAAGCTCTTCATACGGTGATGATGACGGTGATGATGATGATGATGATGATGATGATGATGATGATGATGATGATGATGATGATGATGATGATGATGATGATAATGAATGCTGACTAGTTTTTGCCAAACGAGCAACAATTTCTCTGTGAATGGAGCGAGAATTAATCAGGTGAGTGGCACCAAAATAAGTTCCCAGACCGAAACAGACAGTGCAAACCAATACAGTCGCCAAAACTCGCTGGAGGAAAGACGTCTTCGAAGTCATCTGACGTTATCCTAAACCAGTTGATCCCTGTATACGACTCATACGTCTAAACTAAGCAAAAAGGCATTCTGAAACACTAAGCGTTACGCAACTTGTGATGGATAAAATCTTCCAATCCGAAATGTCGCTGCATTTCAGCATATATTTAAAGCATGACTGAAGCTTTTATATATAGATGTTTAAGGCAAAGTTAAGCCTCATTAATGAACCAGCACCTAGTGTTAAATGGATTAAAATTGAATCCAGCGAGTTAAAGGAATTAAGGGGGTCACTTTTTGCCGATTTTTCAACCATCTCCGATTTTGCTCATTTTTACATATTTTGTAGTCCCATGGGTACGCAAAACAAGACAAGGTGCGTTTTTCATAACATTGCTTCAATCATTCTGTAAAGCGTTCAAAGGTGACCATGACATGGGTTAAACATAAGAAAATAAAAAAGTTAGGTAATAAAAAATTTTGTGGCAGAAAAATCTTTCGCTGTGTGAAAGATACAGCGCTACAACTTTGCATAAACATTAAGGACATATTCAAGAGTGCAGCTATCTATCTATTTTGTTGCAATTCTGTTGAGTGACGGATTTTTGGAGAATTTTTAAAGTAAGGATTTTGGAAAATCAGTCGTTTTTAGACCACGATAAACAGGACCAATGGTAATCTTTTATTTGTCCTGAACGATTGAAAAAAGCTACAGAAATGGCGAATATACAGATAGCTGCACTCCACGCATAAAAACACATCTTATGAAAGTGTCCCCCATTTCCATAATTTTAACATTCTTTTGCTAATTTCTCACGCAGTATCTGGTAAAAAACCACAAAACTTGGCAGATTAATGTATCGGATCGGTGTCTGCCACATATACAATTAGCAAAAGCGTCAATATTGAACATGTCTGCTGTAGCGGCACCTTAAATCCTTTTCGTTTATTACCACTTTGAATCAAAAAGTCAACAACTTTATTTTAATCCGACTTGTTTAAGCGCTGTTTTTAAAGATTAGTTTTAATCCGTTTATTCCGCCTCTTGTGTTTTCTAGTAATTTTTAATCCTCGTGCAACTACGAGGAATAAACGGACTAAAAGTTGATCAAGGAAAAATAGCAAAGTATGCTCATGCTGTGCTAAACCAATAAGAAAGGAATGACAGCAAAAATTCTGAGGAAGACATTTGATTTGGAAATTGTCATACAGTTTTACAACAAAATCGACCAATCGATGTCCTACAACTCCAAGTAAGATAATCTAAATGAAAGCATATTTCTTCAGCCAAAACACAAGCAATGCTAAATGCATTAAGCTGCAACCGTTGAAACCTGAAATACCACAACCATTAATGTTTAACATAATGTCAAAGAGCTGCCAAGACCAAAACCAGGAATGAAGCAAGCTGGCAGGAAGTCAGGCAAACTTCAAACTCAAACGTGAAACAGATTGTTCCCAAAATACCGAGAATTTGCACAGCACATTCGATTTATCAAATGTCAACATAGACATAGATACATACAGTACATCTAGAAAGATATAACCATCTTAAAATGTCTAACAAAAACACAGTGAAAAGTAGATAGATGATTGCGAAAACTGAATATTAACGATCTGGGTGTTAGCTTAAGAAATTTTGTTTCGACTTTTGAGCTGTTTTTGAAGTTTTGTGATGTCTGCACAGGTCAGCTATAATCTTTATTTTAAAAAGTGCCGACTGCAACAAAATGTTATCACACTGTTTTTTCTGTTTCCAGCTTACGCTAGTTTAGTGCAGTCGTTAAGATCGTCACAGTTTAAATAAAAAATAACAAGTATACATGCCCGCCCCCAAACAAGAGAATATTCCGCTGATGAGATACCTAATGAGATATAGTTAGTTTATTCCAACCAACACAATCACAAAGATTGAACAGTTCTATGTAAACAATAAGATACGTAGCTTATCAATACAAAACATACACGCATTTTATTACAATAGGCAGAATAGAGCAGGGTGGGCCGGTTATCCAGCTACTAATCCCCTTCCTTTGGTGAATCTAAGAAGCGAGACATGAGCAAGGCGGTTTTCAAATAAAATTAATGACTCTGCTGCGACTACTGTTCAGCGAATTCCAATTGGGAGCTACACAATTTGTAAAAATATTTACGTATGTCCAAATTACTCCTTTTAACGGTTAGATTCCACGGATTTCCTCTTGTACCATACCATCATATAAGTTCAAATCAAGAAACATAGAGTCATTTTTTAATTTGGTGCCAAGCAATGTAGGTTCTCATGAGAGACCTTTACCATACTGCTCCCCGTCCCATAAGGTGGAGAGACGAAGATCAAGGATAGAAAACATGATCCCCAAGCAGTACTGACGCACGGTTATTTCAATCGCGCCCAGGATAACCACAGTAGTGCTGGTTGCCGACTGTGGCTGCACCCCGCAGATCAATAGTGACTAGGATGGCGGAAATCTGAAATCTCGGAAGGGTTAAAAAGGGGAAAAAACTCGGCTGCAGAAAGGAGACGAGGGGAAGGCCGAGTATATACTTAGACAGGATATGTAATGGAATAAGTTAGACAAAAAGTCAAATTTTAAAGAATTAATCCAAAAAAAAGAATTTAGTCAACTGTCATCCGAAAACATCAAGGAAGATCTTAGAAAGGGGCTCAAGTCGGAAATTTTATGACTGTAACTTGTGTGAATGAACGTCCAAGCTGTACTTGTACCTATATGTAATTAAGAACAGGGTTGCCAATCTCTAAAATATATTAAATTAATCATGAAATAAAGTGGAAGATTAGTTAAACCCACATTATAGGGTCAGGAGTGCCTCTAGGATTACTACAAATCAACACACATATTAGTCAGTTAGGTAATCAATCAGTAGTTGAAGTCCCTTTGCGCTGTTCCCTCATGAAAAGCTGGTGCCTTTTCATTAAAATCTTAATGATCCCTGTTCTAAGTAGTAATAATAGAAATCCCATAATGTTCTCCCTAATGAAAAGCTGGCGCCTTTTCATTAGAATCGTATTATCCCTTTTTTAAGAAGCTAGTATCCTATTGTCAGTAACCCAAACGTAGAAAGAAAAGTCTTAATGTGGTCGAGGAAAATGTTTAAATTTCCCTTTAACAACAAGTAGCAATTTCAGTTTATTAACAAGTATAATCTTGTGAAGATGGTTCATTGATATAAAGTAGCTAGTATGCAGAATTAGTATTAATTAGTAGTAATATTTAGCTAAGTATGCGTAGGTAGTTGTATTTATTGTCATTTAGCCTTTATTATTCCTTTTTGATGTTAGTTAGGTTAAATTAGTAGCAATAAGGGTTAATTAGGGTTAATTAGTGTTAATTAGGTAATAATTACGTAGTAATTGAAATTTTACATGGGTACATGACTTAGGTTTAATCGAAAGGCAATTCTTCGCTGATTCCAAAAATGTAAATTTTATCTTTTAACTCCCAAAATTGAGAAAGTTATGATCGAAAATATTTTAGTGAAAATGTTTTCTATTTCGTAATTTTGGTCTCTTTAAAAGTTTGCTTTAACTTAATACTTACACAACCCTTGTGTTAAGTCCTGTCTCATTGTCTGGGAAGCTGGCTGCCTCCCAGACACCGTAGTAGTAAGCTCTGACTACTACGGCCATTCATCCCTCCCTTCATGTGAGGCTGTCCTCACCTAAGCTTTAGGCTGGCCTCAGTCCAGCAGAAGACTTGCCTCTCGAAAAAAATTGGTATACACTTTTTCCCAATTTTAATGGCTTAGAGGGGGGCCTAACTGCCCCAAAAATAAATTAAACCAGCAGGAAAGAAATTAAACTTAGGTAGTAAAGTACGTAGAATTTGTTGATATAATTTTTGTTTAGCTAGAAAATACGTAGGAATTGTTAGTGCATATTTTTCGTCTTTTTCGTTTCTTTTACTCTCTTGTCCTCGGTCAAGTGAGGACAAGGAGTTTCCAGCAACAAGAAGCAATTGTTGCTAAGGCTAATGTCCTGCGTCCCTTGTTTTCGGCCAAAAGTTCAAGCTAAATTTAAAAGTGAGGGGCCTGAAAACAAGGGAATAATAAACAATTATTAACTGAAATAAATAAATTATTTGGTTCGAAATAATCCATTGAAAGTTCATCTACGTTATGCGAGCCCAGAATGGCTTAAGTTTGGCTCTTTTTCAATAATTTTTGGACAAGACAAGATCGCATTTTAATCCCTTATCCCTTTGGTTGCGTTTACGTGTAAACCTAAAATTTTATAAAATTCGCTCGAGTTTCGTCCCCGAAATTTATCAAAAAGTTGGTCAGTTGGGAGCAATATTTCGCCATTATCATTAATCTGAGCCCCCAACTGAACTCCAGGCCAGAAAGAACCTGGAGCAGTGCGTGTAAAAGATAGGAAGCTTCCAGAAGTTTCAGAAACTTCTAGAAGCTTTCCTCTAAAATCAAAGGAAAATTTCAGCCGCCGCTCTAATTACCAAACGTCAGCGAGCTGTCGCTCCAAATTTTCAAAATTCCAATCAGTGTTCGTTGAGACTCCGCCGAGAGCGGCTGCAAGGTTGTCTCCTTCCATACGTGCATTGTCTCTCGTGACATGGGTATGTCACGGGAATACGGCAATGCACGCCCCCATAGGACGCATTAAGGGCCCCTTTCTGGCCCACTCAGGCCAGAAAACGAAGAATGAAGCCAACACACGAACACCCACAACTTGAGAGGCCTTATGGACCTTCTATGTCCGGCCTAGAACGGATTATTAGGACAAAAATCTAGGAATTTTCTATTGTGGCCCCTTTGGCCAAATTTTGTATCGTTGCATTTTGGCCTTTCGGCCCTTTTTCATGTTTTAAGGCCAAATGGCCATCTTTTTCTGAACCCAAGCCGCGGCCAGGAGGCCAGTATTTTGCAATTTTTGGGCCTTTGAGCCCCGACGTTTCCGTACTCTTGGCCTCCTTGTGGCCAATTTTATGTTTTCTAGCATGTTGGGCTTTCGAGCCAATTTTTGTTCTTTTTATCATTATTATTTTATTATTTCAAATTACGGGCAGCTCATGTAAACCCCTCCTGTTCGAAGGAGGTCTTGAGACATGTCCACTCTTCCTTTCTGTCTGTTTCATTTTACCAAGCCACAGCCTTATTAGGCCTAAAATTACGTTTTATTCTATAACGAAATATCCTTTTTGTTGTCACTTTCTGGGGTTATTTTTGTAGTATTTATGGGATTTTGATCGGGACCCAACCTCTGAGTCTGAGATAGAGGGTCCCTTTGCTACGACCCTGAAAATTAATAAGCTAGTTAACAGAATTATTCTCCCCACAGCCGGCAACTAGGAGTTGCCGGCCATAATTTCCAAAAAGGCATCGCTTAGTTTAAAATCAACAGTTTTATATCATGTCTTATTTCAGCTTTAGGTCGGCCTCAAAATTGTTAGGTATTAACGTCCTATAGGTCGTTTTAAACTAATCTTTAAATCATAAGTTGATGTTACTTTTAACTATTTAATTATCAAGTAATTTTCTAAGAGGAATGGCCGGCTTCCTCTATTTTCGTAACTTTAGCTATGTGTTTAGTTTACTATTTAATCTTTGTTGTTAGTAATAATTGCCGAGCAATTATTACTCACTGGCTTTCTTTCAGATTTTACGCAAAGTTTTACTAAACTTACAAAGTTAAATTCTCATAAAATTTCTTTTATAAAGCAATTCTACGGAATTGCAAAAGTCAAACACGAGCTCAGTAAAGTTTAAAATTTAATAATCAAATGTGCACATAATATTAGGATTAAGCAGTATATGTTTTTAATAGTTAGATGTAATGTTAGAATTTTGTGAAGTTAAGGTGTAAATGCGTCCCTAAATTTACGTAAAGCGGGTAAACTCCTCATGGAGCGTGAGGTTCCGAAATTAACCATCTTTCAGAAATGTCTGATTTGCATGA
Source organism: Trissonchulus latispiculum (assembly GCA_030248195.1). Taxonomy (NCBI): domain Eukaryota; kingdom Metazoa; phylum Nematoda; class Enoplea; order Enoplida; family Ironidae; genus Trissonchulus; species Trissonchulus latispiculum. The sequence goes on along the minus strand of JASAND010019421.1, from coordinate 20,696 downwards.
CTGCCGAATGTTTTGACGTTCTGTGTTTACATGGTTGAAGAATGAATGTTTTGGATAGTTCTAACTGGCAACTCACGGAAACTCCCCTTGTACGATAGGGGTTGTGAGGATTGTCAGGTCCAGGCGCGTAGCCAGGGGGAGATGGGGGGAATTTCCCCTCCCCCCGAAATTGTGTTGCCTCCCAGGAATTTTTTCCTGCCACGTGTAAAACGCATATTTTTCAAAAAATTTTCGCGCCGTCGGCGCGTATTGACTAAAATTTACAATCATAATATGGGTTTGGAACGCCAGAAATGAGTGCTAAATACCCTATTGGATGTGGTTAGCCCAGTTTATGCATCATTTGCGTGCATGAAAACGTATTGAGCCTCATTTCGCTTCTTTAATTCAAAGAATGCTTTGAAAAAATTCCTCAGACGTTACAAATCTGAAAAATTTTTCAACTTCTGGGGGGGCTCCGCCCCCAGACCCCCCACTAAATTTTGGCATTCCCCCCCCAAAATTTTTTCTGGCTACGCTAGTGGTCAGGTCAGTATGAATGTGGTCGGGAAATCATCCAAATTAATGGTTCTTTGGTCTCTGAATCAAGTTTTACATTCTCGCCTTAATAATTACTGTTCAGACACACATATCACCTACATAGCAGCTAAAATTCTGTGGACCACTAATTGGGTCGATTGAATATATGATAGTAATGTAAACCGTTAAATCAGGATGGTCCAGAACAGTGCAGGTTCAGCATAGCAGAAATCAATTAAGATTGTCAGTCACAGCCCGATATATTGCAGTTCATGTTAAAACTCGTATTGTTAACTTAAAATTAGCATTCCATCTAGACTAGAACGCTGCTAACATGGATCATCCCAATGATTGGCAGTGTATCATCTCCCATCTGGTGCATGGGATTAATACCAGTAGAACTGCCTGAAACTCCCATACTAGGCAGGAAATTGCATAAATGTGTATGATTGTTTAGCTATTCGGTAAATGATTGACATCCTGAAAGAAATGAGGCTAATTGACAATATAAGTAAAGATCCACTGTTGATTCGTCATAATATGCAAATGCGGTAGTCAATTCGGTCCAGGCTCACGGGGACCCCCGGGACAGAATGTTACTACCAGGTGGTCCTCGATTCGCCCGCGTAGGTAGTCCTATTGCGAAGGAGTGGAAGAATCGCAAACAGGGACTTCGTGCTGGTCTGTCTCGCGAAATTGAGATGCTGTTCTCGTATTTTGTACGACAAAACTCAGAAACTCCCTGCCAAGACACGAAGTATGTATAAGCTAAGTTTTGTTTGTTACCAATGTTGTTCTGTCTCTGTATGCATCAATCGGTAGAATTGTGTCATTCGTGCCCTCACCTATGCGCATTAACAAAGCCACCAAATTCATTCAAGTTTGCGTGTTTCTGCAGAGTGTTATAATAACGACTAAAACTTTTATGTCAGTCTTTTATCGCAAAAAGTAAAGGCTCTACGTTAATAGTTTCCTTAAAGTCCAACACTGCAGAAATCACGTTAAATAACCATTCTTGCCCTCACTTTTTCTCACTAACTGGGCAACCAATCTCACCCTGGTTTGCATCGTTACCAAGAATATCGTAATCTCTATTCAAACTTTGTATGTCACTCTATGATTTCAAAAGGCAAACGTTTCACGCTAATTAATTCCCGTCGAATGCAGTGTCGGCAAGACGTAGTTTCGCAGATCAAATCATGTGTGTTTAGCAATTTAACCCATTTGATTCAGGTTCACCACGGAAGTGTCCTGCCCAGATTCACATCAGTCGGAGCCTTATTCCAGCGGTCACTGTAAGGATTAGTCTGAAGACAGTTAATATTGATACGGAACGGACCTAGATTAGATAGTTGTCAGAAGGTACATTGGAAGTCTGGAGCTTATCGGTTGAGAGTTTAAGGCAGAGACATTGTCGATCCGAACCTGATCATTTGTTGGTTTAACCTGCAGTTTTGGAACTTGTTCAAAGAACCTAATCAGAACACTATTAGAATTGTTTCTACTTTTGATCTTTCAAAGAAAGCTGTTAAAATGTCTCAAATTGTCGTCGCTGTCGTTATTTCCCGGGAGGCCATCGCCTCCCTTTTGTCTCTGGCTTAAGGCCAATTGAAGAGAAGATATCGCTGATCAAAAGAAGAGAATCTATTAAATTATCATTTTTAATTCACATTAATTATATTTCGGGCATCTCCTGGTAACTCCCCGCCTAGACCGACCCCTGTGTTTGTACTCTCCACCGTCCGATAGCCGCCTTAGATCTGTGCGGTTCCTTGTGAATCTTTAATACCAGATCTAAGCCCGCTCACCCATTCCCGGGACAGAATTGTATATGTGAAGAAAATGGTTTAACTAGCACGGGTTAAATTCTGTTTAAAGTGCTTCTTCACAGATCACACCTTTCCAATTTCAAGAATCTGTGCCTCCTTTTTCAACAGTTCGACTTTACTTGAGAACAATCGGGGTACCAAGGACAGCAATATTTCCTAGAGTCAGACTAGCACCAATAGGGCTCAATAATAGACACCAATTTTAACTAATGCACACAATAAATATTATAGTGATATCCGGTTTTAACGTTTTGAAGCGAGTCTTCAGGGGTCTCGCAGATTATCATCCAGTGACGGTCCTAATTACCTAATCAGGAACAGATCACTCACTAAACTTTGAGATCTATTCCTGATTTCTACCTAAACTGGGCTTCCGTAATCTAGACAGTGGTCCACCCAGTTCTCAAGTCAGATCCCTCTCTAAAAACAATGATGGTAAGATGGCGGAATCTCGTAACTCTAGACGCAGCGCTAAGCCAAACGAAATATCTCAATAGTTATCAAGTTTTAGATCACTTTAATAAGTTCAGAGACAATTCAGGGGAGACCTTGAAACCTCTCCCCCCCTTCAGGCAATTTACCGAGCATGTGCAAGGGGTGGCCGCCGTTCCGGTGAGCGCTGCCACGGTACCTTCATTACGGTGAAAGTAATGGACGTACTGATAGCCTTGGAGAACACCTCGGATAATTGCAATTGCAATTATTCAGTGTCAGCTTCCCCTCCCCAGTTAAAGTTGAAAACTGAGCTGACACTACCCCTAACCGGAACACCAACTGGGGTGAGGTGGCCGAAAAAAAAAGTTCAGAGACATTCAAGACCATTAGTATGACATTACAATAGGTACAACTAGCAATTATATCAACACGAAAGCTCTATCAGGGTTTAGTCAATATTATTAGGTTACAATTAGGTTAATGACAAGCAGAAGACAAGAACAGTATTTTCTGAGTTAAAACAACGGAGATTTTGAACAATTACTATCAGTAGACTTGACCCTAAACGCTTCTGACCACTAGTCTACCCTTCCCAAAGTAGAATTCACAACAAGTGCTCCTGTATTCGACAGTATCTGGTTGGACAACCCTTGCCTCCTTGATGAGAATCCGCTGATCTGGGGTGCTGACGTGAAATGGCCAATCCCGATTTAAGTTAAACAACAGTAAGTTCCAGTGTGGGTATGTGTTACAAACGCGTAGTGAATTAGGTTTGTGTCCGGTCACAAATACTCGCTTCCAACAGATCAACCAGCAGTCTCTTACTGGACACAGTATAGGTCACGGCACAACGGCCACACGAGATATAGCGACAGCCCAAACTGGCTAAACTAAACCGACCAACTTCAACCGCAACTCGACCAAGACTGACTATGTTATGACGTCAGGTCGGGAACTCCCTTCCTGTCAATCAAATCATGACGTAGAAGGCAAGCCCCGCCTCGTGTGATGTGTAATCTGTGTGTATGTGTGTGTGGGTCCTACGGTAGTTCACGTCATTCCCCCTCTGACTCAGCGGTCTCCCTAAAAGTTCTTTTGATCCTTTTGAAACAGTAGCTCTACTTTTGATTGATGGCGTTACCTGGGGTTTCAGGTGGTCCCCTAGAGTCCCAAATTTGACGAAAACAATCCTATTAACCCAACAAATCGTAAATACTCAAATCGCTCAAAATCCCTTCACAAAGACCCATTTCTATTAATCAAAATTAATTTCCTTGTTTTCCAGATTCTTGAAAAGATTATCAAATTGCCTAATAGTTTCGGTCCACACATCCAAAACAGTTCATGCGCCGTAGGATACAAAGAGACAAAGCATCTATGGACACAATAGCATGCAGTTTACTAACGAGATTAGGATTAGTTCAGAAACAGTTCAGAAGCCAAACAGTTAAACGGTAGCTTAGATGACAAGACAAATACTGTCACTACAGTTGGGAAACAAAAATACTCATTCCAGCCAGACAAAAATAGACAAAAACCCTCATTTCAGTTGGAAAGCAGTTAGAAAACAAAAATATTCATTGCAGCTAGTATACATTGCAGTTAGGAAACCAAGCCAGACAAAAATAGACAAAGACCCTCATTGCAGTTAGAAAACAAGACAAAAATGTACAGCAATATCTATCGATCAGTCAACGAACAGAGCAAAAATGATGAACAGTGCGAAAAATCAACGACCATAAAAATGACGAACAGTGCCAAAATAGCAATTACATTCCACCGATCAGTCAACGAACAGTGCAGTCTCGATTGTTAATTCTATACCTCCCAATCTGATATCTCGACTAAACTCTACCCTACCCTTCACATATATCAACTTAAATTTAACTAATTATTAATTAATTGTTTGTAGTCTGATTTGCGATTAGACGGATAAGGAAGCTGAGTTAATATTCACATAAGCACACATACGCACAATACCTGACTGTAACCTATAACCTTTACCTGAACAAGAGGAACCCACAGTTGAGGTTAATCTAGAAGGAAGAGTTAATCTTAGTAATACATATAACAAGAGGAAGAAAGATATAATTAACATATTGGCGAACTTCCATTACTATCGGTCAATCTAAAATATCAAGTCAAAAAGAGTTGGCAACCCTGATACTCTGTATTCTTATTGTATACTGTTTGTACACGCATTGAATAGTGTTTATTTAATCTACCTATTAATTATCCTATCAATATTGTTAATCTCAGAATATATCGAGTTTTGTCGTTAACTATTAAATTGTTGAGTATTCAACTAGACTAGATAGGGACAGTTTCGCTGAACCAGATCCTGTTGCGATCTCATTGCTGAACCAGCTCCAGTTGCGATCTCACTGCTGAAAACGATCCTGTTGCGATCATTCCAAACGACCCCTAATTAAACGAACACACGACTATTACCCTACTTAGGTTAGCTATAGAAATGTCTGATTCTGGACACATCACCTTTCAGAGATTCGGTATTTAAGTTTACTCTCAGTAGACGCGCTGACCTTCCGTTGTAATCTAGCGAGTTTGCCCCTGAAGGATCAAAAGAGCAGATAGCCTAAGAAAGTCAATCTCAATTTTACTCGCTTCATTACAGATAGTTGGAAAGTCCACCTAATGTAGATTTTCTTTTGCCAATCTCTACCGGTACCCAATCTGGTGATAGGCTTCCTCTTGTAGCTCGCCAACAGCATCGGGGAACGCCTGGCAATATACGGCATCCCGCTGAACATTTTCAATGGGTGGACGCCTTCAACCGGAAAACCCAGTAAGGAGGACCTGCTGATGTGGGTCAACGCGGTTCAATTCGAGCTCCATTGGAACCAAATCTCTCACCCCCGTCTGGTTGAGTTGCCAGATGGGAGTGGCAACCGTACCTCTCCGTCTGTATCTGGCAAAAGCTTGTCCACATGGGCTAACTTTCTCAAAATCTCTGCCTGTCTGATTATTTTTTTTGGAGATGACCCAGCATTGTATAGGCACTCAACTGAGGCCCTTTCCATGCTGCCTCTCCGTAGACCGCAAGCGGACAAGAGACGGAGAGACGAAGGTCAAGGATAGAAAACAAGACCCCCAAGCCAAGCTGGCGTACGGTTATATATAAAGATCATAGAGGTACGTACCATGTTTCTTCTTTTTCTTTGGATGACGAATATGACCTGGTGCCATAATGAAAATATGAATAAAGAATCTAAAAAAGTAAAAATATAGTAGAAGACATAAATACATCTTATATCCATGCAAATAACTGATTTGAAGGCATACAAGGAAATAACATTAAACAACCTATATTAATAGTACATGCGACCGTTTCCAGACCAGAGTTATCGATACAGGCGGCTCATCAGTGGAGCTGTATGGAACTAGGTGTTTTAATATAAATTTAATTAAAACGTAAAAAATATATATATAAAAACAACAAAAGAAGGTTTCGCCGCTGGTCGCCTCAAGACGTGACGTTAACACATAAAAACATTAAACATAAAACGTAGATAAAAGTGAGGTGATTTAGTTAAATTTGGTTAAAAATTTTTTAAAAATTAATAATTTTATTAGAGTATTTTTGATTTGATGTCTATCCAAGTACCAGTGTTGGTACAATTTAATCTCGGATTGAACCTTTCTTTGCCCAAACAGCTTAAAAATGATTTTTTGAGTGCTCTATTAGAATAGCTCTTATCCAATAAGTTTTTAATTAAAGTAGAGCAACATTTAACGAAATTGATATCATCGCTGCAAATGTTAGAAATTCTAACAATTTCGTTTGAAAATACGTTGTAGCAACTTTTACATGAGAAATTACTACTGATATCTGGTAAACAGATAGCAGTGAAAGGAAATGATTTGCGTTTATCGTAAAGAGAAGTTACAAATTTTTTATTGGACACTTTAATTTCTATGTCTAATACGTCGGCAGAGATAGCGCTTAAATTTACTAGGTTTAATTCTAAGTCGGTTGGATAGATACCTTTAAAAATTTTTAAAAATACTCCATTGTCATTGATGACTGTGATGTCGTCAATGTATCTGAAAACATATTTTAAATTTTGTAAAATACCAAATTCTTTTTTATTACTTTTAGACTTTATATACTTTAGTTCATACCATACTAGTACCAAATTAGCCATAAACGGACCACAACTAGTCCGCATTGGAATTCCAATTTTTTGACGGAATACCGTATTGCCAATTGTAAAATAAGAATTAGAAATCAGCCATTTTACCATTTGGCAAAATTTGTGTATTTCCAAACTATTTTCAGTTGACCCAGTATTAGTAAAATACACCCGTTTGTAACCAAATTTTAGTAATCTTTTTATTTGACCAAATGAAATTTTTGAGATATTGTCAACGGCTTCCATGATGCTATTATGGTTTAACTTGGTATATAATTGAGTGAAATCAAAAGTATATATAGAATTTGCGGCATTTTCCTCCGAAAGTTTATTTAAAGTATTAATGATTTCACTACTATTATCAATAATCCAGTACGGATTACATCCTCCATTACATCTGCTAATAGTTTTCGCACAACTTTTTATTAAACGGAGAAATAATTTAAAAGCGTATCCGATTTTTTCGGATATAGTTTTAGTAGCCGAATTTTTGCTAGATATTATAGATCGAAATTTAACCGGATTTTTGTGAAATTTAGCTAAAAGCTGTATAAAAGGTAATTGTTTATTACATGGATTAACAGTGTAACCCATGTTTTTGGATTCACTACAAATAGTATCTAAAATATTAGATTTCGAATTATTACACAGTTCGTAAGTATCGGAGGGAAATCCTGGATCTAATCCCATTTCCCTACGTAGCATAGATTTATACAAAACTTTACAAATAAAGGCATAATTTTGGGGTGCTTCATCTATTCTGGTTATTACAAAATGTTTTTTCAAATCATTCAACTCCTTAACAGAATAGTCTGATAAAGCATTGTCTGTGTAATTTATAAAAGGACTAATTTTTTCAATTTCATCTGAAAGTATTTCAATATAATTTGCCACCCGGTCATAGTAAAATTCTTTATTATTTTTATCCATTTTATTGATGTAAGTAAATAATGCTGCTCGAGTATTATTTACCAATTCATTAAAATCTGCTTCTTTAGGAATCCTGTATTTAGTTCCTTTACTAAGAAGCCATTTTAACTGTTTATCTTTAACCAAGTTTAAATTACCAGTAACTACGTGCCCATAGTTACTATCAACATATTCCGAATAAACAGTTAAACAATTACATGAATTATTGCAATTATTAATATTCACATAATTACAGAAACTTTTATAATTAAATACATTAGCTGAAAAAGGTTTATCATAGGAAAAATATATTAGGAAATTAATTTTGATTTTCGTTTGAAAAAGGCCAGGAATTTTTAACTCTGGGATGATGAAAGATTTTATTAAAATTAATTTTGTCGAACCCTTTATTACCATAGTGAACATAACATTTTGGTTTATTTTTATTTCTAGAAAAGTGAACTCCCCGTGGAGTTAATTTAAATCGTAAAAGATCTTTAATGATTTCGTCAATTTGTACATAATTTCGTTTAAGCATATGTAGCCACAACATTTTAACAAAAGATTTTCTTAAACTTAGAATTTTACTGCATATTGTTTTACGCAATAATATTGGATTTGATTGATCCAATAGATGAATGTCACTAATAAAATTTGCTTCATCGAAGTTTGATGAATTTTTGGTTTTGACTTTACGTTGTTTACCACGTTTATTACCAGATTTGTTTCTGGTATTAAAATTATGATAAACAGTATTTTCTAAATTTTCACCTTTTAAAATATTTAACCCATATGGATATTTCGTTTTGAGTTCTTATATCCAGAAAGCTTCCCGGGTTAATCGATTAAACTTATTAATCTTTTCATCACCATATTCTGGCAAACGTTCAATAATTTGTACCGAAAATTCTTTACAGCGTGAATTTTTAAAATGTTGTAAAATATATCTGCAACCGAATTTTGATAAATTTTTTGTAGATCGTCTGTGTTGACCTATACGTATTCTTAACTTTTGACTAGTCTCTCCAACATATCCAATACCACAGGTTTTACAACGAAGTAAATAAATTACATTGGTTGCAGAACAATCAAGTTTGTCATGCGAGTTGCTATCTAGAACTTTATAAATTTTGTTGTTATAAATTCCGTGTATATTAGCCTCATCAATGAAGGAGTTACACAGTTTGCAATTATGGACTCCATTATTTAACAGGAATATTAGGCACATCCGACAATTGGGGGTATGTGGGTTTCCGAGTCCGAATCCGTCGTTCCACCAGTGGGCCTTATATCCTGCTCCCCCGCTACAGAGGCCCTGGAGCCATTATTCGTATGAAGACTTGCCATTGTGATTAGAAGGAAAAGATGTGTATGTGCCCCCATACACTGGGTCGGTGGCCAAAAATCGCTCCATAGTCATAAGGGTTTATGTCGGATGTGCCATCTCACTGTTATTAGCGATTCTGTAAGTTTAATAATTTAAAATATCGTCAAAAAACTAAAGATTCAATATAAGTCATTGATAAATTTAACGATTACAAAAACACTTCAAAGTTCATAATATTTATTCAAGTTTAACAACAGTATTTCATACAATTGTCGGAGTAACAATTAACATGTCCGATCAAAAGTTCACATTCATTTAAAGGCCGGAATTAAGGGGGGGTCCATTTTTGGCCGATTTTTCGAACATCTCCGATTTCGCTCATTTTCACATATATTGTTCCTTGAGAGGGATATATTAACGAGTTTTCGAATTCAACTCGTATCTCTTTCGGTTGTTGAGTAATTTCACCTCAAAGTTGGGGTCTGCATGTGTTAAACATAGGAAACTGAAAAAGTGGTGATTTAATTCTTGCGCCAAAAACATCTCTCGATGAACGTTCATGAAATTGTACAATTTTGTATTTAGGTTGTAGCTACGATCATGAACTGCGGTACGCTGGAAGTAGAATTTCGATTTAGGCCCCTAAAATTTTTTAAAAAAATTTTATTTATCGCAAACAGTGAAAAATCGTCAAATTTCAACGTTTCTTGCAGCTGAAAAGCGGGGTCTTCTGAAACAATTGTAAAATACTCTAATTCAAAGGCCGAAATAAAAATTCTAACTCCAGGGTTCCGTCGTATTTGAATTGGCGGTTCCAATGATACCAATGGATCCATTGTATCCCTTACCAGTTTCGAGATCTTTTTGGCGCAAAAATGGGCATTTTTAGCAAAATTTTTAAAATTTCGGTTTTTTCGAAAACTTGGCTAAATTCCGACAACAGCATGGTCCTAAATTGCCTATTTTCTATTCCAACTTGTGTATGCATGTCTTCGGATCTATTTGCAGCATAAATTATGCTGATAGCTGCGTCCAGTACTTCTCAGCGTGCCAAAAGGAACCCTCAAACCCCGAATTTCACAAAACAGCGATTTTTAAAATTTTTCAAAATATGGCATATTATACATCAATCGAAAGCTCTCATTGCAGGGATGAATTCTTCTCATAGAACTATGGGCCAGAAATGCTTCTATTTTAAGTTAGCCGCTGCTAAATGTTTCATTAGATCAGGAGGAACAAGGGCCTTGTTTTTCCGAGAAATTCTTTAGAGAAGCTTCTGATCAAGCACATCTGGCTGGAAACTGTACGAAAATGCTTTTCTTAATAGTTTGTAAAGGTGTATAACAAAATAAGCTAAAAACGTGAAGTTAACTTGCGAAAATTTGCCTCCGTTGGCTTGGCTGCAGCACCCTTGTGCTCGCTCATATTCAAATTGCACACAGTTGATGGCTCGTAACTAACGGAGAACTGAACAAAACAACTCAAAATTTAAACTTGATATGCACGACATATGTGGCTAACTTATGTGTGAAAACGAGCAAAATCCGTCACCTAAGAATTTTTCATGATGGACCCCCCTTAAGGGGGGGCGACTAAACTTTTGCCCCGACTTTGTCCGATTGGCCTACTTTTTGGCGAAGTTATAGAGCATGGGTGTGGTCAAGAAAATACTTGGTCGTTGGTTCTTAGCTGCCTTTCAGCCATTCGCAGCCGTCGGGTTTATGTGTCCGACCCCCCCCCCTTTTTTCACAACTACCAACATAATTAATTAAAAACTTCTGCTGGCTGCAAGACCTTAGCTCCAAGGTTGCCATTTGCCAATATGATTTGGCACATGCGCCCCTATCTGCAGAAAAATACTAGGTGTCTGTATCTTATCTGCATCTAAGGGAAGTACTCTTCAAAGTTGAAGTTTCGTCAAAAATTTTAAAATTTTTGGCTAACGAAAGGAATATTTTATTACTGGTGCGAGCTATAAGGCTGTAATTTGGCTTAAAAGGGGGCCCTATAGGAGTCCTCATTTGTGCCAAATGGCAAGAAATTCTGCAGCGTGAAAAAATTTTTATGCCAGCTTTAATCTTCAAAAATTGCCAAAATCGCCTTTTTGGCAATGGTACCCCAGAAATCGAAAAATTTAAATTTTTCGAAATTAAAATTTTTTGAAATATTTGAACTCAGCGTGGTCGAAAACACACCCACAAATGCTTCAGCTCGATTAGTGAAGGTTTGAGACTTCTATGGCTGCAGAAAGCCTCTACACAGGATCCGACAGACTGAAAATGGCAGTTTCGGCAATTTTTGAAGATTAAAGTTAACATAAAAGTTTTTTCACGCGGCAGAATTTCTTGCCATTTGGCACAAATGAGTACTCCTATAGGGCCTCCCTTTATGCCAAATTACAGCCTTATAGCTCGCACCAGTAATAAAATATTCCTTTCGTCAGACAAAAAATTTTAAATTTTTGCCGAAACTTCAACTTTGAAGAGTAATTCCCTTAGATGCAGATAAGATACAGACTTCTAGTATTTTTCTGCGGATAGGGACACATGTGCCAAATCACATTGGTGAATGGCAACCTTGCAGCTACGGGTTTGCAGCCAGCAGAAATTTTTAATTAATTATGTTGGTAGTTGTGAAAAAGTGGGGGTCGGGCACGTAAACGCGACGGCTGCACATGACTGGAAGGCAGCTAAGATCTTATTTTTTAACCCGGTATTTTTTTGACCCCACCCATGCTCTAAATCTTCGCCAAAAATTAGGCCAATCGGACAAATTCGGGGCACCCCCATTTTAGTCGCCCCCCCTTAAGTCCTTATATTCTTCAGGCACATTATAAACATTGAAAGTAACCACAGTTTTATCCTTTTTAGTAATGCACATAACAGGATATAAAAGTTTACCATCTATTTTAAAATCACCTTTTGAAGCCAACTTTTTTGTAACAATCTCCTTCTTCAGCCGAGCCATCCAGCCAAGCTGATGGCCCTTACGAGTCTCATGCTGGCGCTGTATACGAATATCCATTACCAATGGATCGTTTTCCTGAAGATCCTCATTAATCTGTTTCAGATTAGATGAGAAATGCATTATTTTATTAACCAATCGTTTTTTGTTCAGAGCAACGATAATTGGAGGCGGCGCATTTTTCTGTTGGCTTCCCGGTCTCGGGTTCTGTCTATCCAAGCGATGGCAATCGCTTACATCGATATTAAAGGAGACAGTATTCTCCCCAGCCACGGCGTCAAGGACCTTAACAGCCGCATCGGCCAAAGAGTCTCTAGTCTCATTATCAGGTTTATGGATCCCGTGAATTATCAGATTAAAGCTTTTAGAATGTTCTTCAAGCTGGCGTTGCTTTTTCGTTAAAGTATCCACTTCCTTTTTAACTCTCTTCAATCTCTCATGAAATTCCTGTCCATGTTTTTCCACATGAACATTCACAACCTGTTCGACGTCAATCTCTGATTCGCGTTCCGATCCGGAGTTACGATTATCATTTCGCTTAGACGATCTGGGTTCAGAGTCTAAAATTACAATATATACATATTATATATCAAGTAAGTATACATAAATGGTGTTTAATCTAACGATGCAAGAAAGTTAGAATAAACGTGTTCAAACTAACAATGCAAGAAAGTTAGAAAGAACGGGTCTTTATTACGACCGAAGTCGTCAATGTTACCTGGGAAATGACAAGCATTCCCCGGCAACGTTTGGGTCTTATATTACGACCGAAGTCGTCAAATTCAGCAATCATAGAAAGTCACTATCAATATCTAGATGTGTTAAATTTTGAATTTTTGGGAAAAATGATGTAAAATAACAAAAATGGTTGTGTAATGTACTAATGGGTTTAATTTTAATAAAATATTTTAGGTACGAAATTATGAGAACTAAATTTTTTAAAAGTTGCATAATAGGAAAATTGAATTTTAATAATAAAATCGTTTTAATAAAATAATAGAAAATCGTATTAAAGTGTTGATTTTTAGAAAGCGCTTTCGCGCTTGTATGTATCAAAAGGAGGTCGAGATTAAAGAACTCTGCTAGAACACTCCTCAATACCACACTAGCAAATAAAGATCATAGAGGTACGTACCATGTTTCCTCTTTTTCTTTGGATGACGAATATGACCTGGTGCCATAATGAAAATATGAATAAAGAATCTAAAAAAGTAAAAATATAGTAGAAGACATAAATACATCTTATATCGATGCAAATAACTGATTTGAAGGCATATAAGGAAATAACATTAAACAACCTATATTAATAGTGCATGCGACCGTTTCCAGACCAGAGTTCTCGATACAGGCGGTGTCGTGAAATATTTGGTCCCCCCAAATATTTGTTCCCCCTATAAGCTGAAATATTTGTTCCCCCTAAATATTCGTTCCCCCCTCGGAGCGATAGACTGAAATATTTGTTCCTCACAATATTTGTTCCCCTTGAAATATTTGGTCCCCCTATAGGCTGAAATATTTGTTCCCCCTGAATAATTGCTTCATTGAAATATTTGGCCCCCCTAAATTCAGTTAGTGGCATTTTTTCTAGAATAAGTTCCAAACTCTATCAAGCTAGCTAGTGAAAAGATAAAATCGGACGGAATAATAGCGAATTAATATCCGAATTGGATCTCATGAGACATCTCTGTCAAATGTTTAATGTCAAATTGGAATTAGTTTTCGTTTCAAGGTTCGAAACCATTTCAAAATACACAGGCACCGTTGGAGGAACATCACGGTCTATGCCAACTACGCCCGCATCGAGCTACCATATTACCATCGTACATATCGTTCAGGGTGTCTTCAACCTTTCCAACTCTTGAAGAAGGATGATATATCTTCACCGTACACTTTTGGTTTGGGCTAAATTGAGAGTCACAAATAGAAATACTCGTCGATTTCCAAACATCTTTCAGAAGTTGAAGAATGTGATCGAACTCTAAAAACTGATAAAAACTCTAAATCTATAATTATTTTAGTGCTCTTTAACATTCTGGGACCAGTCCCGCATTTTAGGTGCAAAGATATAAAAGTTTTGGTTTTTGCCATTATTGTCTCAATATGTAGTCGATACACCGGATTGATTGTTATGGCTGAAAAGAGGGCACCAAAGTGAACATTGTTGCTGTTACAACCTTTGAGCTATCTCTAGTGTATAACCTTTCTGTCTGTCTCTTTGAGGCAGTATAACCAAAAAACTATTTTTAGGATCAAAAAACGGCCATTTTCGAAGAAATTAGTTATTTCAAAATTACTGCCAAATCTTACAGACAATTTTGGCTTCATTATACTCAATCGATACGTCGTCCAATTGCACATTTTATCAATTCCTATTCGCTGGAGTGCGTTGCTTTAAGCTGGAGAATTCGCGGAAAAACCATTTTAGCAAAACTGCAATTATTTTGTTTGAACATCGATTTCTCAGAACCTACTGTACCCAATCAATTCGTTTGATCTTTGGCAAAATAGAAATTCGCACAATTCCGGAGGTTCATTTTCTCGGTTTGAGCTAAAACGTCTCCACTTGCGAGAAAACTGACCATAACATTGCGAAATTTCGTGGCATCGCACATTTTCCTGATTTTCTGGGAACTTGTTGAGCCAAATCCATGAAATGTCCTTCGGCCCACTTGTCTTATATCATACCGCAGGAAGAAATTTTGACCGATTCTACAGTTTTGAGAAATCTATGTTCAAAACTTTATTTTTCGCTTTTATCTTTTCACTAGCTTGATAGAGTTTCGAACTTATTCTCGAAAAAATGCCCCTAACTGAATTTAGGGGGGACCAAATATTTCAATGAAGCAATTATTCAGGGGGGAACAAATATTTCAGCCTATAGGGGGACCAAATATTTCAAGGGGAACAAATATTTTGAGGAACAAATATTTCAGTCTATCGCTCCGGAGGGGGAACGAATCTTAAGCTGGAACAAAAATTTCAGCATAAAGGGGGGAACAAATATTTGGGGGGACCAAATATTTCACGACAGCGGCTCATCAGTGGAGCTGTATGGAACTAGGTGCTTTAATATAAATTTAATAAAAACATAAAAAATATATATAAAAACAACAAAAGAAGGTTTCGCCGCTGGTCGCCTCAAGACGTGACGTTAGCACATAAAAACATTAAACATAAAACGTAGATAAAAGTGAGGTGATTTAGTTAAATTTGGTTAAAAATTTTTTAAAAACTAATAATTTTATTAGAGTATTTTTGATTTGATGTCTATCCAAGTACCAGTGTTGGTACAATTTAATCTCGGATTGAACCTTTCTTTGCCCAAACAGCTTAAAAATGATTTTTTGAGTGCTCTATTAGAATAGCCCTTATCCAATAAGTTTTTAATTAAAGTAGAGCAACATTTAACGAAATTGATATCATCGCTGCAAATGTTAGAAATTCTAACAATTTCGTTTGAAAATACGTTATAGCAACTTTTACATGAGAAATTACTACTGATATCTGGTAAACAGATAGCAGTGAAAGGAAATGATTTGCGTTTATCGTAAAGAGAAGTTACAAATTTTTTATTGGACACTTTAATTTCTATGTCTAATACGTCGGCAGAGATAGCGCTTAAATTTACTTAGGGCCTTTTGAAGAAAGAGTAGAGTAGAGTTAAAATTAACTCGATCCTTTTCATGAAAGCGTTAAAAAAGGGAACCTCAAGCTGAGTGGAGTTAAAACGAGTTAAAATGGTTAATTTTAACTCTACTCTACTCTACTCTACCTTTCTTGAAAAGTCCCTAAGCTTAATTCTAAGTCGGTTGGATAGATATCTTTAAAAATTTTTAAAAATACTCCATTGTCATTGATGACTGTGATGTCGTCAATGTATCTGAAAACATTTTAAATTTTGTAAAATACCAAATTCTTTTTATTACTTTTAGACTTTATATACTTTAGTTCATACCATAATAGTACCAAATTAGCCATAAACGGACCACAACTAGTACCCATTGGAATTCCAATTTTTTGACGGAATACCACATTGCCAATAGTAAAATAAGAATTAGAAATCAGCCATTTTACCATTTGGCAAAATTTGTGTATATATTTCCAAACTATTTTCAGTTGACCCAGTATTAGTAAAATACGCCCGTTTGTAACCGAATTTTAGTAATCTTTTTATTTGACCAAATGAAATTTTTGAGATATTGTCAACGGCTTCCATGATGCTATTATGGTTTAACTTGGTATATAATTGAGTGAAATCAAAAGTATATATAGAATTTGCGGCATTTTCCTCCGAAAGTTTATTTAAAGTATTAATGATTTCACTACTATTATCAATAATCCAGTACGGATTACATCCTCCATTGCATATGCTAATATTTTTTGCATAACTTTTTATTAAACGGAGAAATAATTTAAAAACGTATCCGATGTTTTTGGATATAGTTTTTGTAGCCGCATTTTTGCTAGATATTATAGATATTATAGATTACGGACACACCCAGGGCAACACACGACGTCTGCCGGCATGTGCTGCCCGCCGCATACCAATAGTGCCTAAGATGGCTGAAACCTAGAGGAGCCTGCTTGGAAGGCTGTGGACAAAACGGACTGCCTGTCTAATTAGATAAATTAATTGAGTCTCGTGAACGCCACTCAAGCCAGTGATGCTTCTGTATCCTGGTACATACATTTCACAGACTTTATTCGTTTCCACAAAGTTTATAAACTGATTCCCTGAAATATTCTGGCTGCAGAAGTCACGAATTTGCAAACACTCACAAGTAGTGAGGACTACATCTTTCAAAGAATTAGGAAAGAAAATCCGAAAATATAAAGCATGCAGTCAAATAAAGGTTCACTAAACTAAGGAAAATAGTTTTTATTCCTGCTCCTGCTGGAGCAGGAATGTATAAAATGAAAACTAATATGTTTTGTGTATAGTGAGTCATTTCTCTATTTAGACGCCCTATCTTCAGCACAGGGCTAGCTTAGGTGATTTTTTGCATTCTGATTATGCAAATTAGGTTTGGATCCTATTTGAGCAGCAAAACTGACAACTTTTACGCAATCTTCGACTGTCAGCAATCTACACGTTTGCGGATTTTTGAGCACTAGTGTAGCTTCGGAGCTACACATAGGTGCAGTAGGTAAGCAGGTACTAGCTTGCGCTGGGCATCACAAGCCCAGTCCAGTCATGGCATGGGCAAGCATAGGCCTACTTTTCCTGATCTTTAGTCAGATCAGCGACAAAAAATTGAGCAGCGGAATGAAATGTTAGTCTTGGAAATCAACGAATTTTTCCTGTTTATTTGAGATCGAATATGTACTCTTTAAAGGTGTACTGCTGATTAATACAGCTACTCATTGTATTGTGCAATAGTGTTTTGTTTACTAAAGGAAATGGCATCTGGCCTCATAAGAAATAACGAAGATTTAGTAGGATATTTTAAAAGATAATATATAGTAGATAGTTTTCATATCAAAGGAACTAGAAATGTCAAGTGAAATTGTTATGTAAACCTGAAGCTTCTAAACGCTTAACCGTGCTTCTATCTAACTACGGACAATGTTCGAAATTGAATACTTAACAGGTCGAAGCAGGAATACTGCACCTTTTGGGGCCAACTTGTTGTATATACTTTTGTACATAGATGGTTCATCATTCCTGGGCACTTCGGGTTCGGGAAACCTGACAGATGTTGCACTACGCTCACGCTGATGACTGAAAAGCAGTGAAAGTCGAAACATGGAGAAGCGAAAGCCAAGGTTAAAGTTAAATGGTGATGCCAGTTTGAGGAGTTTACGTCATTACTGTACCAATGAATTTGTTTCATTAACGAGCCTTCGCATGATGTCTCAATAAAAACCTGCTAAATTCTGAATTATATATCATTTCTCCGCCAGAGCTTTCTCATTAAATTCACGTTAGAATAAAACCTGATCAACGAACAGGGGCTGATTTCATAAAGCAACCTTGCGGAAATTAGCTAAGCAAGTTGCGGATCCTGGCGGTGCAAGTGCGAGCCATAGAGCCAAAACTGACTGATTATTTAAAAAAATTATAACTTTTTCATGCTTTAAATTTACTTAAATTTTCACGAAGATGCGAAACATGTCAAACCAGTTAAACTTCGTTAAAACTGACAAAAAATTAGAAGATATCCAAAATTGTCTAGTTAAAATGAAATCTAGTAGACGACTTTACTCGCACTTGCAAGTTGAAGTGGCTGTTCCAGCGAGTCTCATGAAATACTTGCTGCTCGTGTTCAAACGAACTTACAACTAGCAACCCACTCGACTCGCAGTTCAAGTGCTGATTCCGCACTTAACATTTTATGAAACACTTGCCACTTGCAAACCCGCAACTTGAAGTTTTTATGAAATTGGCTCCTGGTAGCAGGAACCTGGAATACGACGATAACAACCTACAGTTAAAACCGGAAACGGTTCAAAAACTAAACTACACAATACTCGTTTAATAGAACGAAAACATCCACAAAAGCACAATACAAAAATCAACGTAACTATAAAGAATATCAACTTTTTAAGTATATTTTATGCAACAGGCATGGAAAAATATTATCACAGCCAGGTGTCTAAAAACTGCAGATTTCCAACAGGCAAAAAGTTATCCAAACACGCCTGATGACCTGGAGTTGTGCAGGGCAAAAAAGCGCCAGTCTTATAGGGAACCCAGCCTGTCTCGTAGCCAAGAGTAACCCAATGTTCAACGTGCTCAAATGTATCGTCCCCGTACAAATTACGAACAAATAAAGCTGGATTTGGATATGCGCGGAGCCATTCACCGTCAATTAGCACCCGAGTAGGCTCTTTAATCCCCTTTAGAAGGAGCTGGCGACCGGCCAACTGGTTGGTCCCCCAGAGTTCAATCCGCCAATTAGGCGATCGTAACGCCCAGTAACCACAGTTTACATTACCAGTGTCATTTTCAGGGGCGCAATTGGGCACTTTCTCTGTATCCAGTGTGTAACCAGCTTTCTTAAAATGACCGGACAATGATTTCATGATGGTATGATTCCAGCCCAAATAATTTAGAATCTTGCATCCAATTCCCACGGCAACGTGCCGTAAAATTTAACGCCACCGGTCTGCGTTCCTGAATAAACAAAAAGCAAAACACTAATCCAAAATATATACTGCGGCCGCTGAAACACTGTAGCATTACTTTCTAAAAACAAAACTTTGACTTATCTATTAGACTAAAACAACCTTATGATTGTCAAGTCATGGTTTTTTTTGCGTCAGGGGAAGCTTGCATCTTGCTTTTAATAAATAATTGCCCCTATAACGTAAACCTACTAGACTGAACCAGCTGGAGGAAAAAATTGTACAAAGTTGCTGGAAAAATAGTGTTTCATATTTCTAAAAATTTTTCAATGAGGGCTGCGTCCCAGAACCTGTCACACGCTACTTTTTTATTGCTGATTGCTACGATAACTGACAAACTAATTTCATATATTCATAAGCTAAGCAGCAGCAGCAGCTTGCAAGTCTTTAATGTAGCATTTAAGGTGGTGATTCCTTTTGGAGACATCAAATTTGAACCCTTATTACTCATTCATTCCTTGGACTTAAGAAGCCATTTTTATATTGAAATGGAGCTTAACATTTTCTCTTTCTAATGAATACAGTGAACCTAACTTTAGTTCTCGGAAATTATTTTGCTGCATTTTCAAAGTAATTTAATTTTCCAGATTTTTTGCAGACTAACGTAAACTTTTTCATGAGGCGTCGGCCACATCATTCGATTCCGCTATTAAATAGCTGGGTACCCTTTTTTAATTATTGCTAAATCGGTCTTCGTTATAAAGAAATTAGCTAAAATGTAAGCGCAACCTGGATTTTGGCAACTTTTCCCAACTTTGGCAAGCGACCACTTTAGCTAGAAAGCAGCAATAGAGGCAACTAAAAAGGGTCCCTGGGTATTTTTGTGTAAAACATGTCCAGTAAGTGGCAACCCTCTAGCTTGCATATTAAATGCTCCACAATCGCTGAACTATGTCGAGTTTTGGCAAAAACTACATTTTTATGATAGCAGCTTACGGGATAACATTTAGAAGATTACAATGCCACGAATAGTCGGCCTTGACGAGACCTTCAAATTGATACCCTTAGTTTAATTTTACGGCTTGCGTAGCTCAAGAAATGGCGGATTATTTGATTTCTGTAAAAATGACAAGTTTTTCTAACGCCAAAATTAGAAAATCAGCTATATCTCACGGTAGACACAGGCTAGAAAAATCAGCTATATCTCACGGTAGACACAGGCTAGAAAGGCGCTTCAAAAAGCAAAAATGTAGAGGCTAACAAGATCTTTCGAATGAATATAGTCGTAGCTATGCAGCTACTGTCTAAATGCCAAAAATCGACAAAAACCGCCCTGAACACAGACGTCAAAGTTTTGAAGCGGGATTGCGCGGGGGGTGTTAGAATGCTAAAAAAGAACTTATTTTGGAAAGTTTCATCAAATTTCATCTTGATTTGAGCCGTCAACCAATAATATGTGCCCAAAAGGAATCACCACCTTAAATATAAGCA
>JASAND010019419.1:0-10593 GCA_030248195.1 Trissonchulus latispiculum | reverse complement strand
AATTGCAGCAGTATCTGAATTTGAGTATCGATCCCCTTCAGCAGAGCCTTGAAAGCAGTAAAAAGCTGTGTGATCTAGTTGACGGTCTATTAAATTTGATGAAAAAAAGGTCGGATTCTGAAACCGCTGCCGTAGGAGCTGTCAGCTCTCATAGTTCTAATCGCTACGGCGACACTTCAGAAGAACGATTAAGCAGACTCGAGCGCCGCCTCGATGAATTATTCCGCAGACAGCAGAACCAGATTTCAGACCACGTCAGAACAGCAATTTCACACGTCGCCCCAATTCGAATGCAGTTAACAGGCGCACTGCAGACAACTGACCCATTTGCAATTTTTGTTTCAAAATTGGACATATACAAACTAATTGTAGGGCGAAACAAAGAAATAACAGAAATTTTCGTAATACTAGACCCATTGGGGTTGTGAACATTGACGAGGAATCGAACCTTGACGGTCCTATTCGCGAAGGTACAGATTATGCTACATCAGAAGAGTTTGAATCGCTAAGAGCTCAAGTTTCAAATCTGACTGATAGATTTTTTCAGAAACGATTGGTCTAATTCAGGCAACGCCAGACCGGGATATGGACGCCCGAGCAGACTCTTCGGAGCTCAACGAAATCGCCCGACAAGAGGACAACGTGTCATCACAACTCCAGGAAGATTCAGTCACCGAAGGCAGACTTATCATCGATGAAGATGTCAGACCTGACAACATTGGCGATAAGTCTGGGAGTTCGCATGATCTAGTCAAGTCTGATGCCGCTGAGAATGGATCTGGAATCCCGGATGATTTGTCAATATCCACAGGAGTAGAAGACCCGGATTCAACGAGCAGCTATGTAAGCAGTTTGGTTCCAAAAGGCTACTTTCAACTATTTAATTTGGTCTTGTTAGTTGTCCTACTGCTAATAATGCTTGTCAATGAAACTCAGACCTTGAACTTTTGTGGGCAGTCCCGAAACGGTTTCCAGTTGCTCTCCCTCAAACTTTTAAGTGTCACTTACCTTAATCACACGAAGTTAGACACATGTCAGTAGACCTTTATGTTCCCCATCTTGAGCCACAGACTACTGACGCTTATAGTTGTTACCTAGAGACAAGGACAGTATGTACTAATACCGGATTTTTTGGCTCAAAGGGTATCGTTTTTGATTCCATTCAAACTACAACTATAGATGTCATCGACTGTCAAAACGCACTCGCTAAGAAAGTTTGGAGGAACCAAAATTTGGTAAAAAAGGATACTAATCTCTGGATTAGCGCCAATGAGCTAAAATTGCAATATTCATGATGCTGTTTCGATTTCTGCCAAACTGTAAAACATTTAGTCATCGAGAAAGGGAAATTAGCTACGACTGACGGTCTGACGTTAGTTAGTGATTTAGCAGACATAAGTGCATGCCCTTTAAAACAAGGGTATTGCCAAACTAATTTTGCAACTCTTTTTGGGAACAATTCATTCACTTTTGAATTTTGTCCATTTATTTTCAAATCTTCATTCAATGCTTCTATCGCAGGTTCACATATCACGGTAGATGAATTACAGAGTGCTTTCACTTTAAATAATAAGCAGACTCCTAAGTGTTTGCCGCCTGGCGTCTTACTTACAGACCAAGGCCCTGCCATTAAATTCAAAAGTTACTCCCACCGAGAAAAATTTCTTTTTCACGAAGACTACGTTCAACGGGGTGCAGGTTTTTAACAAAATAATGTTATTGACGCAGACCCAACGAATGCAAAGCTGAACTACTTGTATGATGCATTAACTAGCCTAGAGACTAGAAATTTTCGGCAACTTTGGACCAGTCTTTGCACTACCAATAATAAAGTAATTAGACTTTTGAAACAACTTACTCAGTCAGACCCCACCTTGGGAGCTAGATTATTACTCAACAGAGCAGACATTCATGCAAGCTATGCCGGTGAAGTATTAATGGTTGGCCCTGTAAGCAGATTACGGTAGACCACATATACTGGAATTATACATACAGTTCTAAATGTTATGAGTATATACCAGTTTTGGCGAATAATACTTTGCTATTTTTGATCCCAGGAACTAAAGACTTGGTAGCCACGTCCTTACAAGTAGACTGTGCTCACCACATAACAGGAGTTTTTAAAAAGCAGGAAAATTGAGTTACTCATTCTGGACCTGCACATGTGCTAGAACTACCCTTAGAAGTTACCTAGAAAAATGAAAAACATGAATTGGTTTTTGATACTACTGCTCTTTTTCACGATCACGTAGCTGGCACATTTGTAGGCCTTAGTACGTATAGGAGCCAAATTCGCAGACTATCCTTGCTACAGACCAAATTGGACTTTCTAGTAAATTTTACTGCAGATCTCTCTTTGAATCCTACCGCGATAACTGCCACCCTAAAAGGGTTGGGAGAAGGAGCCAGCGCTGCTATAACCGGGGTTGGTAAAGGTTTAGGTAGTGCTCTTAATGGGTTAGGATCTGGCTTAGGGTTGACATTAGAGGGGGCAGGTCATTCTGTAGCTACGATTTTAAAGGGGCCAGTGCAAGCTTTTGTAAATATTCTTGTTATGATTGGTAGCATTGCCCTACTAATTTGCGCAGCATACTTCTTGGTAATGTACAGACACACATTCGTACGTCTTGGCCGATCTATTTGCGGAAACGACTTGCCTCCGGAGCCAGACTGCCCACCAGCTCCTGCTAATTCTTTATCTAGTTTGAATACTGTTGAGCTTGAGTCGTTTGAAACGCTGCCCATGCCAGACGAATTTCATGTTCCTGTGTGGAATCGAACCAACGAAACTTCCTTAGAATCGGCTGATTGTAATTTAGCAGGGCAAAGCATTCTTGCTGTAAATGCCAAGGTAGAAGGTCGAAATGTACCAACAGTGATCGATACGGGTGCTGCTATTAGCATTGTTAATAGCATTTATTGATCATAAAAGGAAGTTGGGAAAGCCAACTACGAAAGCAACATCATTAACTGGACAGGATAATGCTGATTACCTTAGGTTCACAGACCCTCCCTCATTTATGCCATATTGTTGACGATTTTAAGTGAGGATGCTTATTGGGTACAGACTTCACGCCAAAATTAGGGCCGCTTTTAGTAGACTTTACAGGAAATTCTGTGACAATAGCCGGTGCACGAATTCCAATGATAAAACATCCCGCTTCCACTAGTTTTGGCCTTTTGAAATGTTCGGATGAAAAAACTGCCAAACTAACGTCAGACTTATTTATTCCACCACGTTGCGAGTTGTACACAACTGAAATTTCAACAGACAATCGGAGCCCTATAAATTTATTAGATGCTAATCCACAGATATTTGAGCCAAACAAGGGGCTACTCCATGAATTTGTTTTGGATGCAGCTAAATCGTTGCATAACTCAGATTCTCGTACTATAGGGATTCGACTGATTAACCCAACCAAAACTGGGATTCTGTTGAAAAAGGGTTCTAACATTGGAGCCCTGCAATCCGTACAAGTGCTAAGTACCAATGACCAAATTTCAGACAAACTTGCATTTGCTCAAAAGTTGAGCTGGGAAGGCAGCAGCCTTTCGCAAGAGGAAAAACTGCAAATCATGAATTTGTTAATAGAATTTAATTTTGCATTAACGTGAATCATGATCATTCTTCATGATTCATTCATTGCCATGAATGCAGATTTAGGTAGAACTAACGTAATGCGTCATTCTATACAAACTGGAAATGATCAGCCTGTTTTTCGTCGAAGTTATCGTATTCCGATGTCTCAAAGGCAAGCAGTCGCATCGCAACTGGAAGACATGAAAGATAAAAACGTTATTAAGCCTAGCTCTACTCCTTGGGCTAGTCCTATGCTCGTAGTGAAAAAATGCCGATGGGGCTTACTAATGTCCCAGCAACTTTTCAACGAGCAATGAATATTGTGTTTTCTGGACTGCAGTGGCACGTATGTCTGGTGTATTTGGATGACATCATAATTTTTTCAGACAGTTTTGATAATCATCTTAAATCTTTGCGTCAAGTGTTTTCCCGACTCAGACAGTTTAATTTGAAATTGAAATTAGATAAATGTCTTTTTGGCAGAAGCTCCGTACCATTTTTGGGGCACATTGTCTCGAAAGACGGTATATCCCCAGATCCAGAAAAAGTTTCCTGTATAAGAAAATTTTCGAGCCCGAAAAAAGTAAAGGATTTACGTTCGTTTTTAGGACTGTGTTCCTATTACAGACGTTTTATCAAAAATTTTTCTAGCATAGCCTCTCCATTGTATAAACTTCTAGAGAAAGATTCAAAGTTTGAAATGAGCGATCAATCGATCGAAGCTTTTGAAAAGCTGAAAAGTGCGTTGACAGATATTGCCACATTGGCATACCCAGACTTAGCTAAGCCATTTACATTGCAGACTGATGCTAGTGGAGTTGGTATCGGGGGAGTGCTCAGCCAAATTCAGGAAGGGGTAGAGCGACCCATAGCTTTTGCTAGCAGATGCTAGCAGATACCAGAGCAGAAAGAATGTATCCGGCTGTGGAACAAGAAGCTCTTGCTATAGTGGTTTTGGTTAAATATTTTAGACCATACTTGTACATGCATAATTTCACTGTAGTTACAGACTGTCAAGCTCTAAAATGGCTGTTGTCTATAAAAAACCCCTCAGCGCGGCTAAGTCGCTGGGGTTTATCTCTCCAAGAATACTCAAATTACATGACGATCCAGTATCTCCCTGGAAAATCTAATAACAATGCAGACGCCTTGTCTAGACTTTGAGCCATTTTAGAGACTACGTACACAAACTTGAGCCAACTTTGCGAAATGCAGAAGAAGGATTCTTGGCTTGGTCCGATTTTTCGTTCACTTTCAGAGCCAAAGCGAAAATTCGACAACAAATCCAATGCAGACACTAAAAATTACAAACTTATTGATGACGTTCTATACTATATGCGACCTAATTGTTCTGTCAGATTTTCAAAATTATTGGCTATTCCTGCCCAGTTACAGTTTCAAATTTTTGAGGCTAACCATAACGGCATTTTTGCTGGGCACCAGTATGGGCTACCAGTATGGGCAGCCGGCTACCAGCTACCAGTATGGGCAGCCGGCCATCAATTTATATCAACCCGGTTATCAGCCGACGTCAGCAGCAGCCTACGCCCTGGTGCCGTACGCTCCTCGACAGGCGACAGGTTGGACTCAGCGCTTGCCTGCTCCAGAATTCGCGTCTCCTACCGTACAGATATCATCTGTCCCGGTGGCAAATTCAGCTTTTGGAAATCAGCAGACCTCAGTCCGATATACAGGAGCATATGGACAGTACGTAGCTCCTTATCAGCAAGGATGTTACCAATTCCCTCGCCCTACCGGTCAGACTACCTGTTGTTGCTTTCATCACCAACCCGGCCCGAGCTACTGCAGTCGTGGCGAGTTTTCTGGTGGAATGTAAACAGTATTTTACTTTGTTTAGTTTAGCCCGAGGTTGATAAAAATGTACGAGGCATTAAAAATAAACAAAAGTTCGAACAATTGAACATAATCCAATTTTGAATGTTTTGCCGAAATTTGCATAACATTTTTATCACACGGTTTTTAGCAGACATTTGTTTTATCATTGCTTACGATCTGCTTTACTTATGCAATACATGTTTAGCGTTGGGTGTGGGCTAGTATAGCAGACTTGCCTAATGTGGTTTTATCGTTTTCATTGCAATTTTTATCATTGAGCAGACAAGTTAAGACTTAAGTGACATCTATTCTTGTTTGAGATTGTCGAATTGGTACGTTCGAATGTCTTCACCCCAGGGTGTGATGTTTGTTATATTTGTCTTTGTTCGTGAACTAAAAAGTATCGAAATTTTGAGAGTTTTTGTTGAACTTTGTATGGCATTTCGAATCTCGCAATTCGTTAGAACACCTAGTCAAAATATCCTTAAAATAATATTGTGCGTTTGAAGTTTTCCTACTTAGAGAGGTATAAAAGCAGACTCTTTTAGCAGATCGTTTAGTCTTTGTTGGAACTTAAGGAAAGCAGTTGCCGTAACTACCGTATGCTTCTTTGTGTTGTGTTTTCGCAGACCCCCGCCAATAAAGTGCTGCAGCTTAGTTTGTATTAAAGTGTAGTGGCAAGCGCTTTGTCACACTTGAGCGGCATGAGCCGGGAATATGTGCTTCACCATGTTATCCAGTTTAAGCATTTTAGATAAAAAGGATTGTTTGGAGAATCAAATACAGGATATTATTGATTTAGACTTCAATGTTTTTAGATAAGGGGCACATCAATAAATTCTTGCGTATGTTTTCTGTATAAACAATTTTTGGTGGTATTAAGGTATTTAGAAAACTAAAATGTTTTTGAATATATCGATAAAGGCTTCTGTAATCAAGTCTAGTGAGCTATGGTGTTTACAGAGTATAACAATGCTGAAAAACTTGTTGTCAAAATAGAAAACTTTACACCAACGGCTCAAATTCAGGCATCTCTAATGGAAACCTCGAGATTATCCTGATTTAATCCTACTCAGGGGTAGGATTAAAATTTCAGTACTTGGAGATTATCTCGAGCTCACGATTATCTCTAGCTTTAGTTGGTACAAAGCTCGGTGAAGATAATCTCCAGTTAATCTTGAGTTAATCTCGAGATAATCTGAAGCTCGAGATTATCTGTTTTGGTGCAATCCAGTGTAAATAAATCAAAAAACCCGATCTAGGTACCTTTTTTGAGTTTTCATGTGCCATTGAAAATGCAGCATCAAACGGACAGGTTTCATAAAGTTTAACACATAAACATAGGGCAATTTTTGAAAAATGCTAAAAACGATGTAATTTGATAAAACTTGTTAGTCTATCGTGTAGAGAATGGTTTTTACGTTCAATTGGCTTTTAAAATCCTGGCTTTTAAAATCCACAATTGGACCTGTCCTGGGTCCTCCAGTACCGAAATGGCACTTTCAGGGTTTTTGACCCTTAGCTAGCCAGGGAAGCAAAATTATCCAATCTGACACCATAGGATGATACGATACTCGGTACTACCGTGTTTGTTGTTTCTCATCAATTTTATGCAACGTGCCTCGGGTCTGGTCAGCTTCGACTGTGTTTTTCTTTTGCTCATTTCTTTGCGATTTTGGAGACCTAAACTCCATAAATTAATTTGGATTGGGAACTTATTTGGGACTTATTTGGCTTGCTGGTTTTGGGTTAACGGCCATTGTTGCACTGTCACTTCTTAGATAGTGAATTCGGAAGAAGCGAAGTGAAGAACCTAGCTAGTCTTGGCGGTGTAAAACATTGTTCAGCCACAAGTCTTTCATCGCGTATTCAAGCAGATCCGACAGCAAGTGTTGTCGGCACAGCAGTAGGAATCGGCATGCCTCGGGGCGCGTTTCATGACAGGCCCGGTGAAAGTTTTGAAATATGGCTGCGGTAATTTGAGCGATATGTTGCTGCAAATACGATTACGTCTTCACCCAGAAAGGCAGACATTCTACCTTCATACATAAAAATGCTGCTGAAATTCTGTATAATGGTTTCAGTCAGGCAGTGCGTGCTGACTATTCACAGTTGTTGCAGGATCTTCGAACCCAGTTTTCTACTCGGTTTACGCCGATTTGGCTGCTGATCTCCTGATGAACAGAAAGCAAGGTGAATCCGAACCGGCAAGTGACTATGCTTTTGACGCACAGCGGCTGCTGGGAGAAGCTTTTCGTGGTCTGGATGCTGCAGCTGAAGACACGCTGGAAACGTAAGCATTTTGTTGGAAGTTTGTAGACTAGGCTATTTCTGTTTGTCACTTCTCCTCAAGAGGCTCCCACTTTTGATGGGGCTGTCTTCTGTGCTCGATCACAGGAAGCTAGAGACCGCTTCCTGTATATCACATCCCCTTATCTTGATCAGAGTACAGGCAGCCTTGGCGCGGCAGTTCATATGGCTATGGCGGTAATCAGAGACGGTGCTGAAACAGGTATCGGGACCGAAATTTCAGGCATTCGGTTTCCCATCACCGTCGCCACGAAGACAGTTTGTCTCGCCAGCCACACTACGTCCATGCTGTAGTGTCTTCACCGCAACCTGTGAACGCAACCTGCAAGATGATCTAAGGAATTTAGAAAACAGGTTAGTTCAGTTTTTTCAGTCGCAACAAGTACTGCAGAGCTCGACTCCTCGCGCTCAGGTTCAAACGTCCTCGGGACGAACCGGTAGTGGTTGCGCTGCTATCAATGTGGTGAATTGGGCCATATCCGTAGCAACTGTCCTCGCCGCAGTCGCTGTGGGCCAGATCTTCCACGTGGTCCCAGGTTTAGCAACCCAGACAGACGACAAGGCCCAGGGCCTGCGCGTCAGGTGTCTCGTGGTACTCACGCCTACTCTGTTCCACGGACGGCGTCAGGCTCGCTTATCAGCAATATCCATTTTATGCCTAAGAGAGGTCAGTGGATCCTGATAAAAATGGACGTCATTTGTCACACTGCCGTGAAGCAGAGCAGCCGACTGCTCACGCCATGCTTGTTATGTGTTCAACAATGCGCCAACCCCTTTTTTGAGCTGTTTCATTGTCGTGCCTTGGGAATATGGTTGCTGATTTTGCCGTTGACTCGATCACCCTGGGTGGAAATCTGCTACCCTTACAATCTCTCTCGATGACTGTATCTCCTGCATCACTAGGCTCCTACGCAGTCCGCGTGAACAAGACGTAGACTATACCTGCCCTGACTCCTATATATCACGCCTACCTGAAGATCGGCCTGCCTCCAGCCTGTCTTTAGACGACCATGCTTCCACAAAATACTGACCTGTAATGTCGATGTATACAGTTTGTAGTGTTGCGTATATATTTTGTAATCAACGTAGTTAGTTGTGGCATGCTAATCAGCCACAGTAGTTTTCAATTTTAATTGCAGTCGACACACCTCCTTCGCGTTAACTGATTCTGAAAGGCTTGATGGTCTGTGGGCTCGTTGGTTATGAATCATTAACGTTCACTATCTCAACTATCTCAACTTAAACTTTACCTCCCACTACTGTGACTGGTTTCGCAGTATATACTTTGTCTTCCGTGTATTCACTACTATAGAAGGAAATGTTTGAATTAGCTGAATTAGTGTGTTAAGTATAGGTGTAGGTTCCCCTAGGTTCTTAGGCGAGGGTTAGTTACAGTGTTGCCCGGAATTCGCGGAATTCATGAGTCATAGTGACGTACCGCGGTAGCTATATATAGCCAGATGGAAAAAGGGCTATATAAGAGGCGTCTCAGGATGTTTCGGGACGCGTGAAGTTAACAAGAGTGAATTTAGGGATGGGGCATTCACAAAAGGGGGAGCCAGGTATCGCTCCGAAAAAAGAATTGTAGGATGGTTTTAAAAGGTGGAACAATAGCTGGCCGGTGAAGTTTACATAAACAGCCCAGATCTAAAGGGACCGTACCCAACCAGCGCACCGCGTAAGATAACCGGGTGAAGAAGGAGGTGGGGCACGACAGACCAGAATCTCGTACAGACAGCCTCGAGCGAAAATTACACCGCGGCTGTTGGCTTGAATTCATTTAAATGAGATCATTTGGCAGTCCATACCAACGACGTAAAATGAGTGCGCCAGACCAAGTTTGTTTCATGACTGAAAATAAGGTTGCTTTATTTGCAATTTTACTCGTGTGTTTACGGGGAACTCACGTGGAAAAATCCAACGTCCAAAGTCTTGTGTGTGACAAGTTTTTTGGTTTATAAAGGCCATCTCATACATAGTCGAACTTGTGAATTACTCATGGACTTATGCGTTTAATTTGTAAACTACTTGCCAAACTACAGGGTTACTAGCTGAATTACTGTCGTTGGTGGATTACTTGTCAAATTGCTGAATTACTCGTTGGAAAAGGAAGGGGTGATTTGGAGGGAGGTGTAACGAAGGCTAGTCGCGCGGCGAATTCAAGCGCTGAGAAATTCTGGGGGCACTGCAACCGTTGCCACGAAGTGGGGCACATGTGGAGGCATTGCGCTAAGCCTGAAGGGTACTGTAGCGGGGCTAGTAAGTTTCGCTTACGTACTAACACCGTTACCACGCCCTGACGTAGCGGACGCGGAGACCGTGGCACAGATGGATAACAGACCGACTACAGGAGACGGTCGGGACAGCCTCGCCAGATAAATACACAGGGGTAATCCGATCCTAAGGGCGAGATGACTCGCACTCTCACTCACTCAGAAATGAACTACCTACCTAGCAGGAGCTCAGAAAAGACTTAGCCTAGCTAAATACACTTTAATAAAGATAGGAACAACAAGTAGTTATGATAATATAACAATACAATAAAATACTGGGATGATCCCTCAAACAAACACAAACAAACAATAGACAAAGACTTATAGTTATAGGGCTGACTGGGGTCAGCCAACGTACCAAGCTCTGGGGAGAGCTGAGGGAGAGACAATTATATACACAGCAAATAAAGGGGAGAAATGGTAGAATAAACACGACTGTACACAACGGCAGAACAATACAAGAATGAAGGGGGGAAGCGAGTGTTGGGCTGAACCCTCCCACGAGCGCCCCCTAGTGAGAATTTCCCCCAAATCACGTAGCTCCCAAAGTCACGAGGGGGGGGAACCCACCCAATCCCACGCATACACGTTGGG
>JASAND010019417.1:0-44190 GCA_030248195.1 Trissonchulus latispiculum | reverse complement strand
AGCCGTTTTTGTTTTACGTAGCTGTTTTCAAGTTGCTTAAGTTGCATGGTGCTTAAATACAGGTGACCATAATCGTATATAATATATCATCAAATCATCAAATTGTCATTTGTCGTCAAATCATTATCATTACAACGCCAATATGAGCCTCGTTATAGGGCAGGCTCATATGGTTCGCCGATGCAGCTTGTCTTCATTCTTTTACAATCCCCACCACTCATATGTATTTTACAGGGTGGATCTTGTCTTCTGCTATTGTACAACCTGCCTTCTAGGGACTCATATGTATTTTACATGGACAAATACATTTTTGTTTTCTTATATATATCATGAGGGTGTGCGGAGTGTCCCTCATAATATGAGCTATAAAGGCACTTTGCGGACTAGGGGAAACTGTTAATTAGCCATAACTAATTAACGGTAGGGAGTTGAGAGCTAAAAAGTTTACATTTTTGAAATCTCCAGGCCAAGAGCTTTCGAATGATACCAAACTTGTCCGGAAAAAATGAACTTTGAAAAAATCGACTTTTTGATACAAGTTTAAAAGTGGGGGTTTTTTTTCTCTGTATCGACCACTTTTATAGGGCGATTTTTGCGCACACCGATTTTTCAAACGGCCCATAGGAAAAATTTTTCTATACTAATTTTTGATTATCTAGGTTATGGTCCAGATCAAGTTTATGTTTGATTTCCGAATTTCGCTCTGGGTCGATTTTTACAGATGGTCAAAAATGGAAAAATCGACGTTTGGACTTCGAAATTTTTCGAGGTACCAAAACATAAAATTGTCAAAAAGTCGTTTAAAATAGCATTTTTTGGCCATTTGGTGGTGCGCATATATAGTAAATCGGGGTCGCTGAAAACGATGAGCATACTGCCGAAACCGATGGATGTGACCCTCAGGCCCCATGGTGCCCGTGGTTCAAAGTTTGGAAAAGTCACTAAAACAGCGTTTTTGGGGGTTTTGGTTAGGGGCAAATATAGTAAATCGACTACGCTCGTTTCAATGAGCATATTTTCAGAACCGACGGAAGTGACCACTGGTCACTATGGTCTAGGTGGCCTATTGACCAGTGGTCAAACCCCAAAAAACAGCGTTTTTCGGGGTTTCGGTTGGGGGCAGATATAGTAAATCGTCTACGCTCGTTTCAATGAGCATATTTACAGAACCGACGGAAGTGACCACTGGCCACTATGGTCTAGGTGGCCTATTGACCAGTGGTCAAACCCCCTAAAACAGCGTTTTTCGGGGTTCTGGTTGGGGGCATATATAGTAAATTGTCTACGCTCGTTTCAATGAGCATATTTTCAGAACCGACGGAAGTGACCACTGGTCACTATGGTCTAGGTGGCCTATTGACCAGTGGTCAAACCCCCTAAAACAGTGTTTTTCGGGGTTTTGGTTGGGGGCATATATAGTAAATTGTCTACGCTCGTTTCAATGAGCATATTTTCAGACCCGACAGAAGTAACCACTGGTCACTATGGTCTAGGTGGCCTATTGACCAGTGGTCAAACCCCCGAAGACAGTGGTCATTGTTTGGAATAGAGAATCTTCTGGGAGTAATAAATTGCAGACTACTTCTGCCTAAGAGCAGCGCTCCCAAAAATTGGAAGAAGGACAAGTAGGAAAAATGCTCCTTGCAGTCGCATGTAAAATGCAATATGAGCTATGATGGTCAACATTTAAATATGTCAAGGACAAGATTTAAAACGTCTAATATGAGCCAGCATCTAAATCGGTAAAGGACAAGCTGTAACTGGCTAATATGAGCCGCCACGTTTCTCTTGGGCTCATATTGACGCGAGGATACTAAGTTGAGTTAACTATTTTTCACTTTTCAAATTCGCATGTACACGTAATTGTCATGACATACGTCTGGTCTTGATACAATAAGTAAAGTCAAGTGGGTAAGCACACATCAAAGTTTTACACATCAGCTGTGTATTTTATTGTATAAGTGCTGTGTACAGTAAGCCGGTACTGAAGACTTGAAGAATACCGGTTTACTGGAGCTGTATGCATTTGTATCTAGTTTGCAGTGTGTGTCTATGATTTAGAAAACTGGTATATACCAAATGTATATGCCACTTAGACTTAATTCAACTTTAAAGGGGAGAACTTTAGCTGCTTAAAGTGTTCACATATATACCTTAAATACGGTGTTTGAGCTAGTGAAATTAGATTCAGACAGGATACCTATAACCAAACATTATATGAAGCTAATGACATTACGCAAGACGGTGAGGATTTTTTCAGACTTGGGATTGGGAATAAAAGTAAAGAGTCTGTAAGCAAGATGGTAAGAGGTCGTCGTGATGTCAAGCCGTTGAAACCACGGCAGCGAGCGTCAATATGAGCCCAAGAGAAACGTGGCGGCTCATATTAGCCAGTTACAGCTTGTCCTTTACCGATTTAGATGCTGGCTCATATTAGACGTTTTAAATCTTGTCCTTGACATATTTAAATGTTGACCATCATAGCTCATATTGCATTTTACATGCGACTGCAAGGAGCATTTTTCCTACTTGTATATATACTGGGGTTTTTTTACTGGGGGGGGGGGGGGGGGGGGGGGCGCCCCCCCCCCACTTTTTTGGGTCCCCCCCCACTCGACCTCTTCCCCCCCCCACTCACCCTAAGGTGCCCAGAAAATGCCGAATTTTTAGGATTTTTGGTCAAAATTTTCAAAATTTTCCGGCTTCGCCGGAATTTTTCGTCAAAAATGGTCTATTTTGAAGCTAAAACTCAATTTTTGAGCACTTTTAAGCTTAGTTATAGCAGTATATGTAGAAAACAGGCTTTTTTATACTGTATTTTTGGCATTTTTAGCCCATTTTATTTCCCCCCCCCCCACTTTTGGACCGCCCCCCCCACTAGTGGGGGGGCGTCCCCCCCCCACTCTTCCCCCCCCCCACTTATTTTTGCCTAGAAAAACCCCAGTATATATATATATATATACTTTACAGCATAAAAAGCCCAGCCGTTATATAAAAAGCTCCAATGCTGTAAAATTTAAGACTGATCTCTGGCAATCCAGACCAGCATCGAAAACACGGAACATATATACTGGGAAACGATTTGTAAAAAATTTAGATTTCTGCGAAAACAACCCGACCTTTACGTATACGTGGTTGTGCCTATATGATTGATTTCAGCTTTCGTCTCTCTGTTCGTGCAAACCGTGGTAAAGTTTTCTTTATCCGGCTTATTTTCACAGAGAGTCGACCTTCGAGTTGACCCCATTCAGAAACGTTCTTTCAAGCGAAAAGCGACCCTCGTGGGGTTGTTTTTTATCCCATGTCTGACTATACTTTTTATTTTCAGATCGCTCAATGTTTATCCAAGTGAAGGACACGCCCAATCCGCTTAGCCTGCAGTTCATGCCAGGCCAGCAGATTATGGACACTGGAACCCTGGATTTTCCCAACATTCAGAGCACCAAAGTCTCACCTTTGGCCAAGTACGTACGTACTCCAGAATATTATGACACTTTGATTTTTAGTTGAGTGCTAGTCAGCTGAGGTTGATGACCAGACTGGGCTTATTCTAGGAAATTATTTTTGGGGCACTCGAGCACCAGTCACTGGGGGATGTCTGGCTTATTTTTAGACCAAAATTTAAGGGGGGGGGGCGATATGGGGGGGCTCAGAGTTGCCCCCCATCGATGGGGGCTTAGCAAAAATTGGGCATATTTTAAAAAAAATTGCGAATTTTTACGTTTTTTGTGTAAAAGCTGCCACAAATCGCTAAAAATGACTAATTTTAGGTGT
Organism: Trissonchulus latispiculum; assembly: GCA_030248195.1. Lineage (NCBI taxonomy): Eukaryota > Metazoa > Nematoda > Enoplea > Enoplida > Ironidae > Trissonchulus > Trissonchulus latispiculum. The sequence goes on along the minus strand of JASAND010019417.1, from coordinate 40,416 downwards.
TTTTAAGCTAAACTAACAAAACTTTATTCCTGCAAAGCCGGAAAATTTTTTAAAATTTTGACTAAAAATGCTTAAAATTTGGCATTTTCTTTTCTGGGTCGCTCGTATTGAGTGGGGTGGAAGCCCAAAAACGTGGGGTTGGGGTCGAGTGGGGGGAAATCCAAAAAGACGGGGCGCCCCCAGCCCCTGCCCCCCCCCACTAAAAAAGCCCGGGTAGGATGAGCCCTGATAGGCATTCGTTTCGGGGTATGGAGATCCTGGGTTTTCTCTAGACCACTGTGGGAGAATCTCGCGTCCTCCGATTTAACACAGTTGACGACATTTCATGTTAGCCTAGAATTCGTCTAAAAATTCCTCTATAACAGATGTTTTCTGACGACTTTTTCTCTGTAGTTTCTTTCAGGCAGCTGATGAGTATTGAAGGTGTTCAGCGGGTCTTCTTTGGAAATGATTTCATTACCGTTTCTAAAGTACGTATATTACATGCGTACATTATAGGCATGTATTTTGGTACCTTATGAACAAATTTTGGTTATCCTTTGGGTAAGAGCAGCACTGTAATAGGTTGAATCAAAGAGAGTGCAAGTTTAACAACAATTGCTACTTTTGGTATAGATGTCTGATATACTGTTCTTGTGAGAATAGTTGGAAATTTTAGCAAACGGCTTTTATATACATACGATTTACTTTTATAAAAATTAATAAATCCAGACTTTTAAGTGGAAACTTTTTAACTTATTTTTATTTTTTACATTTGCCATTTCAGCCACAGCCTCCCTGGAAGTGAAAGAATCGGATGATGAGACCGTAGCTCTGATCAAGGAGATCCTGGACTCCCGGGTTCGAATGACCCTTCAGGAGGACGGGGGAGATTTGCAGTTTATGGTGTGTACATACGTATAGGATCTAAGTTATAATTGTTATCCATTTGTTTAATTTGTGCTGTAAATGTACATAATTTTGACGAAAGTCTTCGCTGTGTAGCAGCGGCACTCGGCATTTTGGCGAGAGTTTTTGCTGTGCATACCCTTTCCGGAGTACGATAATTAGATAATCTACCCTACAAATTTTGTGTTTAAATTTAAACCATACATCTATAGAGCTATATTCATTGTCATTCATTATTTGCTGCCGACTTTTCAAGCAATGAATTATTATTATTATTTAGTCAAAGCTTTGTGTTATACCTAATTATTTTAGGGTTATGAAGATGGAGTAGTGAAACTGAAACTGCAAGGCTCGTGTACGGGTTGTCCCAGTTCTGTGGTGACCCTGAAAATGGGTATTCAGCGAATGCTCCAGTGGTATGTCCCCGAAGTCAAAGCGGTGGAACAGGTACGGGTTAGTCGGAGCTTCAAGTCAATCGGTGTGCGTGCACTGGTTAAGGTGGTGGTTTCCTTTTGTGCAGTGCTTTTGTGGTAGTATTTTGAAACGCTATATAGCTTTCGCAATTTTGGCAGTTGCAAAGAGTTTTATATGTCGTTTCAGGCTTAGTATCTGTACATTCACATGAGCTTACGGAACTGGCAAAATTAACAAAAAATAGCAGACGTTTTTTTGACATGCTGACATCTAACAGGATGATGTAAGACCAGAAATTTTTGAACATCGATTTCTCAAAACTGAAGAATCGGCCGAAAGTTCTTTTTGTGCCACTACGTATATGAAGGATATATGGGCTGAGGGACGTTTTTTGGATTTGGCTCAGCAGGTCGTAAGGTTCGAGAAAATCGGATAAATGCACGTTAACACGAAATTTGGCGACTTCTCACTGAGTTTTCTTGCTACTCGACACGTTTTAGCCCAAACCAAGAAAGACGTCCCTCTGCAGAAGGGCGAATTTCGATTCTGCCAAAAATCTCCGGGATCCGTCGAGTAGTTTTTGAGAAATCGATGTTCAAAACAAAATAATCGAAGTTTTGCCAAAATGGTTTTTCGGTCAAATCTAGCTTAAAGCAATAAAGTCCGGCTAATAGGCATTAATAAAATGGGCATTTGGACGCTGCATCGATTGAGTATAAAATAAGCCAACTTTGTCCTTAACATGTGGTAGTAATTTTGAAAAAACCTCAAAAATGGCCATTTTTGACCCTCAAAACAGTTTTTTGCTTATACTGACTTTACCACTGGAGACAGCTCAAAGGTTGAAAAAGCAGAAATGTTCATTTTCTTGTCCTCTTTCCAGCCATAACAACCAATCTCGTGTCTTGTCTACTTACAGGGAGCCTAAGGCCAAAAACCATAACTTTCTTATCTTTTGACCTGAAAATACGGGACTGGTTCTAAAATGTTAAAGAGCACGGAAATAGGTTATTTCGTAAGTTTTAGCCCTTTGCGTAAAGGATTAAAGCCGTAGGAGTCAAAAATACCCGAAAGGAAACCAGCACCTTAAGTATCACTTACACTGCGTAGAGTATGACAATTTCTTTCTCAATGTACGTATATTATGTGCTCTTTTGTATATGTCCTCTTAGTAGAGTAGAGTATAGGCTGTCTTTTAGTAACAGTGTTTCTAAACCACTGCATTTGTGACATTTTCACAATTTCTTCTTTCTATCTGGATGCATTCTTCCTCTGTACGGGTGTCGGGCCTTATCTCATGGTTTGCTTTGTTGCTGGACTTGACAATAGTCTGTATTCTGTCAAGCCATTTTCGTTCCTTGGGGGGTCAGATAGCGGGGGATCCAATTTCGGATGGGAAGGGTAATTTCAAAATTCTCTAGGGTTCAAAAAACATACTTTGTCATAATGGAGATAATTTTGTGTAGATTAATTTTCCGAGATGTATTTGATTGTCCACTGTCCAACCAAGTCTGATAACATATTTTGTGTAGCTTATATTTTAAATTTTAGGTAACAGATGAAGTTGATGATATTGCTGAGAAAGAATTTGAAAGACTGGAATCACAGTTGAAAACGAAACCAGTTTAAATATTTTGTATTCGGTACTGTGTATATATTAAATTTGCATTTAATTTATAATAGTAAAAGCTTAAAGCGTTTTGTTTGTTCTCGTAGTCGGTTACATACCAGAGCCGCGTAATACAAAAGTTCCGGTTAGGTATTCACCAGGAGAATTGGGTTTCAAAGAATTCTAGGCTAACAGCGTTCTTCATCACTCCTAAGTTTTGTAAATCCTAAAGAGGAGCCAAATATTCATTGCTGGACCGGGTTAATATTTTTGCACTGGCTAAAACTTTCATATTTTTTTATATTCACCCTTATTACAGATTTGTAACGTATGAGTCCCAGTCGTTTGTACCGCTGTGACTTTGCCAGTTTCTTTGGACGGAGCCCTCCACATGCAAACCTTTCAATGTTTGTTTATCTGATAGGCCGGTAGTCTAAATACAGAGGGCATCTGGGCCGAGGGACATTTTTTCCGGTCCAACTTGGCGGCTCTAGGAAAAACGCCAAATGCAATGTGAGTTGTGGCACGCAATTTCGAAATTTTGTATAATTTTGCCCACGACTGCAGAAGTTTTAACGCAAAACATTGCCCAAAATTCTCGCGAACTCTACAAGAAATATGAGAAATCAATATTTAATATAAATAAGCAAAAGCTCTAACATTGTCATTTGTGGTTCATAAAAACTAGTAATTTTGGACCTCCAAATTCGTTGCTGGCTTTACCGTTGGAAATAGCTGTGTAGTTGTGGAAGCAGAAATGTTCATTTCGGTGCACTCTTTCCAGCAAATAAAAGAACAAACGAACGTAAGATCTGTTACTACAACACCTCCGAACCCAAAAATTTGGGCTTGTGATGGGGATCGAACCCACAACCTTTGGCGATCTAGACCAACGCCCAACCGATTGAGCCACTCAGGCACAATGGAACCAAGCTTTAGTTTGAATTCGTTCCCAAACTGCAGTGTAAAGATTTGGCTCCGCCGGGAATCGAACCAGGGACCTCCCGGACTGGAGTCGTCAGGCGTGCAACCACTACACCACGGAGCCAGAAGAGAAGAGTACATAACTTCCAATCATTGGTGCTCTCTGTACAGTAATGACATTTTATAGGACGCTTTCGCGCCCGCCCTAACCTGTTTCACCCGCCTGCTTGAGTGAGAGTACCGTGCCAGAAACTGAACATTTTTCACATTTTCATTTAAGATTCTGCGACTGGACTCAAACTGCTGAAGAGCACGCAAACATTCGGCGGCCATACACACACAGTTTCAGTGTTAACTCAGGACAGGCGCTCACAGTTCGGTCCCAACATTTTTGGTCAGACTTTAGTTTTGGAAGAGACATCAAACTTCCAGCTAGTCTACCGAATGAAACTGAAACTAGGATCAGTCTTTCCTCGAAACTTGAAGATTCGAATGTTTCAAGCTGCAATTACTTCAGATGACCAACTAAATCGCAAGAAATTGAAGGAACTACTGAAATAAACTTACACAACCCCGAAAAACTCCGTCTCCTTACAATCTACCGTCCTACTAACGAGTGAAAATTACTAATTTAAATATTTTGGTCTAACACATACAATTCACTAAGGGCCGTTATATATGTCACGTCCCAAACCCGAAATCGCACAAAACTAGTTTTGTGAGGCTCAAACCTCACAAAACCCGTTCTGTGAGGCCTTGTCTCACAAAACTAGTTCTGTGAGGTTCATGCCTCACAAAACCCGTTCTGTGATGCCATTTCTCGCAGAACTATATAGTTCTGTGAGGTCGCTTTCCTCACAAAACCCGAAATGATTGCAAGCTCAATATTACATTGCTATTTTAAAAGTTTATTGATGTCTTATAATTCTATGACTTCCTGATTTTCAATGAAACGTTTCAACAACAATTTTTGTCAATTCAAATTCTTAAAAGAATGTTTTTACTGGTTCCAAATTTGCAAATTACTATTTTAGTTATTTAATTTACTGACATATTAAGCTTTCGATATATCAAGGAAAGCACCAATTGAATTTACACATAAATAAAATATATAAACAAAATTTTATTAAAATTTTTATATAAATTTTGACTAAATTTCAGGTACGTGTTAGTATCAAATGCTTGAAATAATATTTTTTAAATTATATAATTAACTAAACTTAGTTGGGAAAACTTCGAATTTCAAAAATGGTGAACCTAAAAGTGTTTACTCATTTTTATACCGATTATTCTCTGGCATTTTTTAGTGTTTGAATGTGTGGGGGGAAGTTGGGGACTTCCGAAAAGTGGGGGGGAAACGCCGCTGTTCTTAAGCTTAAAATGAACTTATAAGTCCAAAAATAAGCTAAAAATTGAGAAAAGTTAGACTAAGCAAGCTATATTATGTTTTGTATTTCTTCTGTAACACGCGAAAAATGCTAAATATAGTTATAACTGCTGATGATTTGAGGACTGGACAAGGTCCATGAATCCCCCACTAATTCATTTACATTAATCCTCACCTTTAATTCTCTCCCAGACGGCGAGCGTGACACATGGATAGCCTGGCACAGACGTAAACAGGGTCCTAATTGTACTCCAAAATGAAAAGCAGACTAATAACCTATTGGTCACTCGGCTGTAATTCCGTCCATTTTCACCCTAGCCAATTTAATTCAAAACGTCATAGTAATGAGAAAACAAGTCAGTAGCTGAAAAAGGCGGGTTCTGCACCAGCAGTCGTTTATGTGCTAAAGATCACATATCTTTAACACATAAACCATGCTATAATTTGGAAATAATTTTGCAGCAATATTGATTTTTTATGATTGACATGATTTATACTACTTTTTTCAAATCTCTAATATATAGTTGTTATAGGACTTAAATATAAACATTAATTAAAATGCAAAAATTTTTTGAATGCTTTTTACTAAATCTATAATTATGCTTTTAGAATGCAAGAAATCATATAGTCTTGCAGATTCTCAATAGTTGTTCAAACAAAGTTCCAATTAAAAATCATATTCTGGTTCTTCTTCATCGAATATATTGTCAATATCAACGTTATTGTCAACGTCCGATGAATTATCACCCATGTGGAATTCAATATTACCCAATCCACCTAAAATTTGGAACCGACAGATTGTACAGTTCCCATGCATTGCAAGCCAAGAGCCAATGCAGCTAGTATGAAATACATGACCACACTCCAAGCATACGAAATTGATATGTTCGAAACAAATTGGACATTGATGTAGATCACCTGCATCTCGACTGAATTCAGGAGTATAAGTAGATTTATCATGCTTTTGATTTGATTCACATTTCTCTTTTTTTCTATTTTTCTGTACATGTTGACCAAATGCCCGTTTACGCTTGCAACATGTCGCTGTATACCCACTATATCCTAAGAAAATCTGCACATAAATGGGACCCATTGATTATTTGCTACCCAAGCATATTGGTGATAGCTCTGAAATTGACTATTCCATCCATTTGTTCCTGGAATTTGACTAGGATTATTTTCTTGCCCGTGGTAATGAGAACCTCCACCAGAATACTCTTGATATTGATTTGGACTATACTCCTGCCCAGTGTAATAACCCTGATTTTGACTTTGGTGATACTTCTGCCCGTTGTAAGAGGCTCCACCGGAATACCCTTGATATTGATTTGGATTATACTCCTGCCCAGTGTAATAACCGTGATATTGACTTGGGTGATACTTCTGCCCGTTGTAAGCGGCTCCACCGGAATTCCCTTGATATTGATTTGGATTATACTCCTGCCCAGTGTAGTAACCCTGATATTGACTTGGGTGATACTCTTGCCCGTTGTAAGAGGCTCTACCGGAAAACCCTTGATATTGATTTGGATTATACTCCTGCCCAGTGTAATAACCCTGATATTTACTTGGGTGATACTCCTGCCCGTTGTAAGAGGCTCCACCGGAATACCCTTGATATTGATTTGGATTATACTCCTGCCCAGTGTAATAACCCTGATATTGACTTGGGTGATACTCCTGCCCGTTGTAAGAGGCTCCACCGGAATTCCCTTGATATTGATTTGGATTATACTCCTGCCCAGTGTAATAACCCTGATATTTACTTGGGTGATATTCCTGCCCGTTGTAAGAGGCTCCACAGGAATACCCTTGATATTGATTTGGATTATACTCCTGCCCAGTGTAATAACCGTGATATTGACTTGGGTAATACTCCTACCTGTTGCAACATGAAGCCCCACCGTCATCTCCATGAGTTTGACATGTGTGGTGTTCCTGCACGTTGTAATTTGAAGCTCTATCAGAACACCTTTGGTTTTGGTATGTGTGCTGCTCCTGCCCGTTGTAATCTGAAACCCTATGAGAGTACATTTGATTTGGGTTTGGGAAGTGCTCATATCCTATGTAGTATGGCGCCCCATCAGAGTAACGTTGGGTTTGATTCGGGGAGAGACTATATCGTTGACCTTGACGTTGGTTGTCAAAGCACTCCTCCATGGTGATGTCAGCCGTACCTCCAGACCCGCCTTCTTCTTGGTTAGAGGTAGTGATCAATCCCGGATTCTCCTTCATTTCCATTGAGGTAATAATCATATTCACGTTGACTTCAGACATCCTCTGAACAGAAATCATTTTCGTTGCGGTAGTAATCATATTCAGTGGGGTTAGAAGTGTCATAAGAATATCTTTGTCCGTTTTCCTGGTTAGTCGATGAACTGTTAAGATCTTGATCATAATCAACGCTAAGATTGAAAGTATTAAGAAAATTTAAGAAAGCTTCTTCAAGTCGAAACATTTGTTGATCCGGTGGTGGTGCTGCATCAATCGTAACAATAAAATAAAGTAATAAATATAGAGACAGCATCCTAAAATAGTAAATATTCAATTAAGACTAAAATATTGTTATTGTAAAACCTGAATGTAGGTTAAATGTAATATAGTCATCCTCTTCCCATATAAATAACACAAAAAATGATTTACTGACATTATCTGTACAGCATAGCATTACAATTACCATACGCAAAACTGCAATAACCATCATTTAGAATGTAATGTTTATCGTCAAAAGCACTTATGCTAGTCTTGTTCTGCATAATGCTGTTAATTTCTCCACCATCACTTCTTATACTTCCCATCATATGTTTATGTTGTGAACCTTCAAATAAGGTATCTTTGTACAGTTCATGTATGATTCTTCTCGATACAACATCCTTTTAACACCTTTCACTCTCTGCTTTTCATTTCCTTCAGTGTCCAGTATGCTGTACATTTTCGACCTTAACCCAACAAATTCCCATATCACCTTTCCTGCCATTTCATCTTTCATCTTCCCCATTGCTTTCTTATTTGTGAGGTCATGGCATTTATGTTCTTTAGGATAGTCACTACCATCAAATAGGTCTGCATCTTTTACCATGTCTACGTAGATATCATCAGTCTGGATACAGTAGTATGGAGCTATATCAGAAAATGATGCTAATGCTTGCATTTCTGACTTGAGCAAAATTTTGAACCTATCGGTAAAGGAACAAACTGTTTGCAACTTGGTTGTGTCCCATCATCTGGGATATGAAGTAGACCTGGAAGCTCTGTACGAAAGGTTAAGAAAAGTCTACACGAGTGCATGTTTAGAGTTGGAAATTTACAGTGGAATTATTTGGAAAATGAAAGGAGGTACTATTAGACTGTTTCATAATGGAAAATTTTTTATTGTAGGTTTGATTAAAAAATGTGATGCTTTTAGTCTTGTATCCGATGTGTGTAATATTTGTTGTGTGTGTGTGTTGAAAAAATAAAGAAAAAAATCGTAACAGCTGCCATAAGCTGTCTGACGACGTTCTTTTTTCTCATTTCATTTCATAACATATAGTGAACCATTTTATACGCAGAAAAACATGATGTAAGCATTAAGCAACTTTACAAAAAATAGCTTAATACACTACTTCCGCAAGCTTATTGAGAAAAACATTTTGATAAACGACTGCATTCTTAAGCTTTAGTTTCACTTGCTTCACGAAAAGCTCTGACGCAAAACAACTAGAAACAAAATTAATTGTAGCGAGTTAATACATATTTTATTATAACAAAAAGAGTAATTCTAATCCATTACGTGTTGCACGCAATTTGTATTGAAATAATCATAAATCTCAGTCTTATCAAGCAAATTATGACCACAAAGAGGAAGAGAGTAGCATAGTTCTCATCAGTCACTTGTACTTCTGCAAGCTTGTAGATAAAAACATTTTGATAAACGACTGCATTCTTAAGCTTTATCTTCACTTCCTTCACGAAAAGTTCTGACGCAAAACAACTATAAACAAAAATATTAACTTTAATCCATTACGTGTTGCACGCAATTTGTATTGAAATAATCATAAATCTCATTCTTAAAATGATCAGGCAAATTATGACCACAAAGAGGAATAGAGTAGCATAATTCTTCATCAGTCACTTGGATGCTATTTGTAAATTACTATCATTACGAGGAAGTAGCAGCATATTTTTCTTCAGTCACTTGAATGGAATTTGATTCAAAAATGTGGAACAAAAAATATGTACTAAGACTACTATCATTTAATAGATACTTGCTGGCGTAAAATTAAAGAATTGCGTAACCTATAGTAACATGTCACTTCAAAATCAGAACCCGCCTGTTTCAGCTACTCAAGTCCTTTCCATCTATCGCAAAGCCTGTCCAATTTGAACCTTGAAATAGCCTTATGAAATATTTAGTAGAAAGCAGGAAGGGGGCATGGACTGTACTACATGACGGCTGTACTACATGACTACATGACAACGTTTTTATGACTACATCACAACGTTTGTGTCCCTGTGATGTAGTCATAAAAACGTTGTCATGTACTCCTGCTTTCTATTAAATATTTCATAAGGCTATTTCAAGGTCCAAATTGGACAGGCTTTGCGACAGATGGAAAGGACTTGCTTTCTCATTACTATGACGTTTTGAATTAAATTGGCTAGGGTGAAAATGGACTGAATTACAGCCGAGTGACCAATAGGTTATTAGTCTGCTTTTCATTTTGGAGTACAATTAGGACCTTGTTTACGTCTGTGCCAGGCTATCCATGTGTCACGCTCGCCGTCTGGGAGAGAATTAAAGGGGAGGATCAATGTAGATGAATTAGTATGGGGAATTCATGGACCTTGTCCAGTCCTGTACATTAAAGCCTTCCTAAACACTCAAATTTATCTGAAATAGGTCTTCTTGTCCACTAAAATTTCTGAGATAGACTCGCCGGCTGTCTAGACTACGCTCAAATACGAGACCTGATAGGCTTTTATGGAAAGAATAGGAATTTTCTTATTTTGTCTTGCTTGAGCTTAGACTTGATTGGATATTGCACACGTCATATCTAGTAACCATTTTGTCATTAATGTATATGTTGGGTTAAAACCCATTTGATTCAGGTCTGGAACGTTTGCTGTCTTGTACTGTCTGGTTTATATTAAAAGACCTGTTTGGGTTATCCTGGAAGTTTCGGCCTCGCTTGCACAGGGATTAAATTAACTATTCATGAACCCATGGGGTTAATTTTAACTCTGGCATTTTTAACTCTTTAACTCTACAGCTTTTAACCCTGCAGGGTTAAATAGAGTTACAACACGCAGAGTTAAAATTAACTCTGTGCTTTCATAAAAAGAGTTAATTTTAACTCCACTTTACTCTACCCTACCCTTTCTTGAAAAGGTCCTACGGTAAGCCTGATGAAGGCACCGGAGTAACTAAAAATGGGGGTTCTGGCACAGCAGCAATTTCATATGTTAAAGATAGGCTTATAGTCTACAAAAATCCCCAGTAGGTCGTGTGTTAAAGATAGGCAATCTATAGAAACATGTTGAAGCAATGTTTTTATTGACTGTATCATTATGTCACTATAGGTTATTTGTTTGAATTCTTCAAATATCTTATAATTTTAAATCTCTTAAATGAACAAGTAACTTGCATAAAATCATAAACAAAAGGATCAGGATAAATGCTGTATCTTTTAACATCATATACTTGGTTTCAATTCTACTTTGTTACATTACTTGAAGATTTTGAAAGATATTGAAGCTAAGAGGCTAATGTCTTTCTAATGATCGTGGAGGGAAAATTAATGGTTTTCTGTTTGGGCGAACATGCTATTAGAAATGTTGCTTTAGAAATTCAGATAAGTTATAATCTTGAAGATTTATGTTATGCATGTTATTAGAAATCATGTTGGGAATGACGCAAGTTCTCTCCAAAGAGAATGTGGTCGTGCATCGCTTTTAATCCACTTCCAGACCATTAAGACATTTCTAGAATTGAGAACGTAATTTGTTAGAGCCACGAACTTTGGCGCTAAATTTTTGTTTCCAAATCATGGCTTTCTAGATATTACTGAAATATTTTTTGGATAACTAAGTCTTGTATTTACACTTTGCGGCCATTTGATCCAGTTTTTAGTGAAGACATTGTTTATGCTTACATCCATTTGATTCATTTCATATCAAGTTTAAAGGGTGGATTTTTTGGTGAATATCCATTTGATTCAGTTTTTGAATTAAAGCATAGGTTAAGCTTACATCCATTCGATTCATTTTGAAGTTTGCAGTTTGCAAAGGAGGTTTTTTAGTAAATAATAAATGCAGAAATTGCAACGGAGGGCAATTTTGCAAGCGAGTAAATATAGTTTGAAAATGCATAGATAGAGATATCGACCGCCACCAGGGTCAGTATTTAAATACGAAGATTGAATCGTTTCGGCCCCCGCCACAGAGCCGTAAAGCTTCCGCCAAAAGTTCCCAACCGATTGCAGGGCTTTTGGGTGGTCTATTTCTCACAAAGTCATGAACGAGATCGATAATCCTAGAATCTTTTGCTTCTCTACCTTTGTATGAAATTTCACCTCTTTCATTGACTATAAAATCTGGTATGCTTCGCAAATGTGTAATTAATTTTTCACCAGTTGGTTGAAGGTTTTTCGGTAGCGTAGCAATTATGGGATCGATTTGTTCAGGTCTAGAATGCTGAGGAGTGATTTGATGCTGCTTTACTTGAATTTCTTGTCTTTTGTCTTTTAGCAAACGTCTTCTATAGTCCTTTTGTCTAAAAAGAGCCAATTTGACGTCGCTAGGGTATTTTCGCTTACGCATCGTTCGTTTCATGTCCAAGTCAGCTTCTTTCATATGCTGCTCAAAGTAATCTGGTCGAACTAGTATGGAATATTCCATTATCGTTTAAGTACACGATCTGTAACTAGGCCACCGACAACGCCCAATAATGGAGCAAGCAAGGCTGGTAAAAATCCTCCTCGTTGGACAATTAGCTTTTTTATGTTCAATACTCTTTTGTTTATCTCTCAGTTGACGTAAAAGTTTCTTGTGTCGCTTCAAGCGGCGTAAATCCTTCTCAGAAAGTAAAACATTACCGAATAACACATTTTCAACACAGTCACATATAGTTTTTATTAACTCTGGATTTGAGTTTTCAATAATACCACGTCTCTGCTTTGAATTACACTTGCAGAGAACTTTTAGGTAGTCTACGTGCTTTTCAAATCGTTTTGCCATAGTGAGTTTGTGGGTTAGTAGATTCTTTTTAATGTATTCTAATCGTTCTTATGTACTTTTTAGCTTGTAGATCCCGTTAGGTTCGTTTGGAAATATTGTTGAGCGCAGTCTGAAATCATCTGGAGAGTTTTGATCCAAGTCAATTAGCAGATAACCATGGGGTTTAAGGGTAGCATGATTATAGGCTTGCATGAAGCCGTCAACCTTGCCAGGAAACATCTGCTTAGCAAGGTTTATAGGAGTTAGACTATCAGCAGGATTCTTCATTAATACTATATACTGAGCATTTATTCTGCTAGTTCTCTTTTTATCATAGAAGAAATCTCGAGTAATGTGAACTACACTACAGGACCAGTGGTGACACCCTCTGATAAACAGTTCAACAAGTTTGGAGTTTCTTTGCACTTCAGTCATTAAATCATCCAGCACTATTAAAGTGGGTTTACCTGTTTTTAATTCATCTAAACTAGGTATCCCATGATGAAACTCAACAGCTGATAGACTGTTATAAGTTTCTTGCCATTCGGTATAACACCACAGGATCCGCTGTGGAGGGGGAGTAAACATTTCATCAGAGAAATGTATAAGTTTAGATACAAAGGTTGTTTTACCTGCTTTTGTAGGCGCAGCTACAATACAAGTAAAGGGGTGTTGAAATTTAAGAAACGGTGTAGCAATCATAACTGTTTCAACCCTGCCAAAGGTCTGATCAGGTGGCTTTAACGGCTACCACTACAGTTTTTTCATCTTTTTATTAATTCATAAGCACAACAATACACATAAAGCAGTCACTACGCAAAAGGACTGTTAGTTTTCATTTTTAATTTCTTCTCTAATTTTCATAAGGATTTCACCAAGTTTGTTTTTTCCAACCCACTGAGATGTATTTGTGATGGTAGGCTCACTTATATCCATTCCATTAGCCCAATATGAATCGTATTTTGTCGCTTCTGCGATGATATCGTTTTCAGCGTCCTTCAAGAGCTTCTCAATTTCAGGGTGTTGATCTTTTCTTCCACTGCAAACGACATTAGGTTATCTGCAACCAGTAACCAACGTTCTTCGTTGTATCCTTCAATTGTTTTTCCCAGTTGCTTAGCAACTGATGGTGACCAAGTAGCCATGATGTTATCAAAAGTTTTAAAATCGTTGAAGTATATAGCTTTCGTTGCTTGATAATATTGCTCCACGGTGCCGTATACCACACACTGAATGGTGAATGGAGCTCTGTAAAAGTTATTGAATGGATGCCAACCAGAGTAGAATAAAGTGATCATTTTACCATCCACTCCTTTAATTCTCAAGGAACTTTTGGGTTCAGGAGATTTGTGAGCTTCCTTCTTGTGCTTTTGAAGAGATCGCAATGTTTTAAATCTTTCCCCACAGCAAGTTTTAGCTTCATTAGTAGAATGCTCCAGTTGAACATGTTTCCTTTCAATATGATCTGGAAACGTCTTTATACAATACGCACACTTGAGGAGAGCCATTTTTAAAAAAGCAACCGCACTCGACAAAGACAAAAGTCTAAAATGAAACTCTTTTTATTAACTTTTCAAGTTTGAGTCAGAATGACTGATGCTAGTCTATCATTAGCGTAGTATTGCACAATTATCAGTTAAGCCAAGGTTTCCACACAGGAGCAACAGTTAATTTTATCGTTTTTCATTTTCAGCTTTTGGATACTAAAGCCATATTTTCTTCCAAGAAAATATATTATTAGTCCTTTGTCAGTGAAGGAACCGACCTTGAGTAAACTGTACAGCACCTGTGCGCTGTTAATTAAATACAGCAGGAGTAATAGACCCATCCATATTCCTAATGCGAGATAATATTTCCAAAAATATACGTTATAAATTAACAAGCACGGAACGCTGTAATTGTTTTGTTTACCCAAGCCTTTATAGGGAACACTACAATCAATTTCGAGTGCGAATAGCGATCTCTCTGTAGAGAACTTATTCTTACATATCGGGATAAGTGCAAGCAGGATAAGTGTAAACTGAACCAATAAGATTGCAAAAGTTAGAATTCTTGTGGTTGCCCATGTTATTAGAGTGATTTTTGAATTTTCCAGTTAGTTCAATTGTGTTTTTCCAATTTTGAAATTGTCTATAAAGTTACCGACGTGAATGCTTGTTTTTTGTCCGTAAAGATGCCATATTACATATGGACAGTACAAGGTAAGTGCTTGTATCAATAGTACAAAACCCATATAGGGGTAGATATAAATAAAGAACGGTGGGTTCGCAATGATATCATAATAGGCGGTATCAGGTCCGCTTATAAAGCAATACTGGTGAAAGTAGTTGGAAATTGGAGAATTAACATGCTGGTGTGGAATTTGACAGGTAATTGAATCATCCACTTTTTGACTAGTAAGAACGATAACTGATGAAAGTGTTAAGAAGGGAAAGTTATAAACAACGCTGTCCAACCAATCTGTAGCTGTCTTATCAAATTTTGTCCATGAGGTAAGTGTAGAAATGGAGCTTGATGAGAAAAACATTGCAGCCGATCTATATGACAATCAGTAACCAAATGATTTGGATTCTTATGAAGACTATCTAGAGTTAGACACGAAAACATATGAGTCACAGGTTTGTTTAATATTGCACAATAATCAAACAAAGCCAAAGTACACACTTAGGAGAAGATAGCTAGCTTTATTATTCTTAATAATTATCTAGTTTCATAAATCTTTAGCAAATCTTCTCGAGTGATGTGAATAGGTCCAATGCTAGCAAACATCCCTTGCTGTTCATCCACCATGCAAAGCTGAACATCAAATCGCTCGGCAATGAAAGGACACAGTAAGCTGTCAGTCTGTGCTAACGGACAGTCTTTCCCATTGAAACAGTTCCACAAAAAGTCCTGAATCTTATGAAATTGCTTAAGAGGGTACACACGGTTTATTGTATCCTGTTTAATTCCAACCATTCCATCAGGTAAGAGCTCAACTGTAATTGGTTTGAATGTTGAATTCTTTGTTTCTTTAGTTTCGAACAAGTTTCCTTGTTGTGTACACACTATTATTAGTGTAGTTATGGAAATTATGAATATAGTTCCCAGCAAACCGCAATAAAAAATTTGCATTTGCTTTCAAAAATTTGTTGTTTTTGAACAGTGCGTTTTATTGCGTTTTATGTGTATTATTTTACGCTTTTTAGCATATGATTTTAGCGTTTATATTGGTTTCTATACACTATTTTGCGCGCATGCTGCCTTAAGGTATATATAATGTTAAAGTATAGCGTTAAGCTAAGCAACAAACCTCTGGAGCAACCATTAAAAAGTAAGTCCATGCAGAATCTGTTTACCAGACAGCCTACGCAAAGTCAATAATTTGAGACATTCAGACACACCCACGTCAAAGAAAAAGTGAGCCTAGTGTTTTGCCATAGAATCCGGATTAGCTGTGGCACCATTAAAAGTGAGTCAATGTTGACTAGACAGCCTACGCAAAGTCAATAATTTGAGACATTCAGACACACCCACGTCAAAGAAAAAGTGAACCTAATGTTTTGCCGTAGAATCAGGATTTAGCTGTGGCACCATTAAAAGTGAGTCAATGCTGTCCAGACAACCTACGCAAAGTCTATAATTTGAAACATTCAGACACGCCCACGTCAAATAAAAAGTGAGCCTAATGTTTTGCCATAGAATCAGGATTAGCTGTGGGACCATTAAAAGTGAGTCAATGTTGACTAGACAGCTTACGCAAAGTAATTTAGAGTTGCGTAATCCGGTTTGTTAGACGTTTGGATAAAACATAAAAAGGTTAGTTATTTGTGTTTTTGTTAAGCTAGAGAGACGTCGGGTTTTCAATGCTCCCTGTGTAGCAAGCTATCCACACGAAGGTATAATATGCAGCAGCATGTACATGAAGTGCATGAGAAAGTGAGACCCAAGTGTAGTACATGTGAAAAATGTTTTGCTCGAAAAAGCAACTTGAAAGAACATACCCTGGCACACTCATGTGTTAGAGTTTTTGGATCACCTGGACAAAAGTCTCAATCCAAGGCAGATTATCTGTTTATTTCTAAAGATTGTGATCGATACCAAAATGTAAAAGTTTTTAATCTACAATCAAACCATTTGTGGATGGATTTATGGGAAATTGAAAAACAGCCTGAAATTTACCTTATCAACAATGCAACAGGAGTTTAGTTGTTTCAAATTCGATTTAATATTGCTAGTTACATTTGAAAAGATAACTAATTCCACTGAGACAATCACCTGCTATTTTCATAGCAGGTACATCGCACTATCAATCAACGTGAGATTTCTGGAGCGATACTGCAATCATTCAAGAATTTAAACAAGAAAGTGGAAGATTTCATGGAACGTGGAAGTGGATGGGTGGTCAAATCGATTGACAATTTGGACCTGCATGTATCCAAATATGCACCTATCCGCGGATGCTCTTATTTACCTTTGCCTTCTAAACTTCAAAACAAAAGGGCTATTGTTAATGTTGAAAATGCGGACAACAAATGCTTCATGTGGAGTATATTAGCAGCACTTTATCCCCCTGTCACCAATCCTCAGCGAGTTAATCATTATCTTGATTATGAAAATGAACTTCTTTTTGATAGTATTGATTTCCCAGTTAAGGTGGAAGATGTTCCAAAATTTGAAGAACTAAATAAGTTATCGATTAATGTCTACGGGTATGATGAGAAATTAAAAATTTTACATATATCAAAGAATAAGGCTGAACGGAGAATCAGCTTACTGTTACTGAAAAATCAGCACTATTGTTGGCTAAAGGACCCTGATCGCTTTTTTCATACAGAAACAAAACATCGAGAGAAGAAGTTTCAGTGTCACTACTGTCTATGCATGTTTAATATAAGGGATAAGCGCGATAAGCATATGCAACGGTGCGAGAACCCTGATATGGAGTGTGTTGAAATGCCTGAAGAAAGGTGGTTGCATTTTAAAAATTATCACAAGATGCAGCGACAACCGTACATTATTTATGCTGATTTTGAATGTATTTTGGAAAAGATTGCGGGATGCGAACAGGACCCTCAGAGATCCCACACTATGAAATATCAACAACATACCCCATGTGGTTACGCTATCGCTGAAGTGATGGGGTGCTGCTATGACACACAGAAGCTCGGGCGAATTGACCTGTATCGAGGAGAAGGGACTGTGGAGAGATTTTTAAATACTGTTATTAAATGGGGAAAATACTATCAGAAGCTGTACGATCAGCAAAAGTTCCCCCAAATGACGCAACAGGAATGGTGGCATTACTGGGGAACAGTGAAATGCAACATATGTGGTGACGAGTTGGGTGAAGAGCGTGTGTTGGACCACTGTCATTTTTGTGGTAGCTATAGAGGAGCTGCTCATAATGAGTGCAACCTTAGCTATAGACTATCACGTGATGTGGTGGTGGTATTTCACAACCTTCGACGCTACGATGGACATCTGATTCTCCAAAAACTGCGAGCAGCTATGAAGAACATTAAAGGAAGTAACATCTCAGTAATACCAAAAGGGTTTGATGACTACCTCACATTCTCGCTGGATCTTAAACACAAAAAGAAGAAGTGGTGGCATATCAATTTATTGACAGTTATCAATTTATGGCGGCATCATTGGCACAACTTACGAAAAACCTACGAGATAAAGGGGAAGAAAACTTTACTCTAACATCCACCCATTACAAACCGCAGCAACTACCTTGCATTTTAAGAAAAGGAGTATACCCCTATGATTATATAGACTCTTGGCAAAAATTTGGTGAAACCACCCTGCCGCCGAAAGAAGCATTTACTAGCACTCTAAGTGGTGAAAACATTTTAGACGACGATTATCAGCATGCTCAGACCGTGTGGAGCGTATTTGAGATGAGAAACATTGGAGACTACCACGATTTATACTTGGAAACTGATGTGTTACTACTGTGAGATGTCTTTGAAAACTTTAGATATTTTTGTTTACATAACTATGGGCTGGATTCTGCACACTACTTTACATCCCCATCCTTCTCATGGGATGCTTGTTTGAAGATGACGGGAGTTGAACTAGAACTACTACAAGATCCAGATATGTATACCTTCCTTGAAAGGGGAATTCGTGGAGGAGTGTCGGTGATTAGTCATAGATACGCTAAAGCAAATAATCCACTAGTACCTGATTATGATCCAACACTACCGAAGACCTGGATTATCTATTTGGATGCAAATAATTTATATGGCTGGACAATGGCAGAGCCGCTACCTTTGAAAAACTTTAAATGGGTTTATGATCCGATAGAGGTTGAAACTATTCCTGGTGATTCTCACACTGGTTACATATTGGAAGTGGACTTGGAGTATCCAAACTCCTTACATCAATTACACAACGATTATCCTTTGGCAGTTGAAAAGGTGCAAATTACGGACGAAATGTTATCCCCCTATTCACCCGAAGCGAAAGAAAAGTTGAACATTAAAAGTGGTAACGTCAGAAAACTTGTCCCCAATTTATATGAGAAATAGCACTATATTGTGCACTATCGCAATCTCAAGCTCTACTTGGAGCTGGGATTGAAACTAACAAAGATACATCGCTCACTAGCATTTACTCAATCAAATTGGATGGGTCCTTACATCCTGTTTAACACTGAACAAAGGAAGAAAGCAAAAGATAGCTTTGAAAAATATCTATTTAAACTGTTTAATAACAGCATATTTGGAAAAACGATGGAGAACGTGCGCAACTACATCGATATTAAACTGGTCATCGATGAAAAGAAAGTAACGAAGCTTACAGGGAAGAATGAGTACAGTGGATTTAAGAAGGTTGGTGAAAGTTTGTGGGCCGTAAAAATGAAAAGAAATACAGTGGAGCTGTGTAAACCCATCTACGTGGGGTTTACTGTATTGGACCTATCAAAATGGCTCATGTATAGTTTCCACTACAAATATGTGAAACACAAATATGGGTCCACCGCTATCCTATTAATGACCGACACCGACAGCCTTATCTACTGTATCCAGACTGGTGATATCTATGAAGACATGGTAACGGATGCTCACTTATTTGATGGCAGCGACTATCCTAAATATCATAAATGTCATGATGTCACTAACAAAAAAGTGATGGGAAAGATGAAAGATGAAATGGCAGGAAAGTCAATTTGGGAATTTGCTGGCTTACGGTCGAAAATGTACAGTATATTAGATACGGAAGGCAAGGAAAAGAAGAGAGCTAAAGGAGTTAAGAAAAATGTGGTATTGAAAAGAATCAGACATCAGCTGTACAAGGATACCTTATTTAAAGGGTCTCAACATAAGCATCTAATGAGAAGTATAAGAAGCGACGGCGGAGAAATTAACAGCATTGCACAGAACAAGAATAGTCTTAGTGCTTTTGATGACAAACGATATATTTTAAATGATGCTTATTATAGTTTGCATACGGTAATTGTAATGTCATGCAATGAATAGAATAGTTTGTATTTATTTAATAAAACCAGTTGATCTTGTTTTCGCATTTAGATACGTATAGGGCCGGCATAGTGGATAATTACATTGATTAAATTTTTAGCTGATGGAGCTTATTCTTAATTAGTCCATTTTCAGTATGTCTTTACCTTATTTTATATTTTAGCATGAAAACATGCGTACTGCTATTTCTATTAATTTTAATTGTTGACTCCAATCCTCCTCCAGATCGGCGTAACTTAATTGAAATTAAATGTGATGCCGACTCTAATTCTGAGTCATCTGCTGAAGAAGATGGGCCTGGCAGGGATAGTTCAGGACGAGAAAATAACATTCGTAGTGATGAAGGTTTAACTGATCAGGTATCTGCCAGTAATAAATAGCTCTAACTGTCCACAAACCATCAACTACCTCCTTTCAAATCAGGAAAATCCTGCCGGTGCTCACTGCAGCCATTCTGCTACTTCTTTCGATTATACCTCGTACCATTATTGGAATCAATATAATTCTTGGAATCAATACCAGTGGTCCAGTTTTATGAGTAAATTGTCGTGGGACATAGTTGGGATACAACGGAACATGCATACCGTCAATGGTCACTTGGCCAATATCTATCAAAAAAATGGAATTCAACCAATATGAAAAACCTGCGCTACTCGATAAACCAACCAATACACCGAATTTTTCACGCGAATGTTCTTTTCCGGCAGAGTGTCCTATCTGTCATGAAATGAATGATTTCATACAGATCGACTGTGGGCATAGATACCATGCACACTGCATAGACTTATGGCTTGCTTTGACCGGAACATGTCCCATGTTCAACAACCAAATCATTCCTGGGAATGGAAATCAGGAACACGTCAATCAGGAACAGTCTGATTAGGAGGAAGATGAGGGCTATGCTGCGGATGAAGAACCAGATTTCGACTATTCATATAATTATTAACAGTATTATTTAATAATTGGACTAATGGCGAATTGTATTTTCGCTGAATAAACAGCATTTCAAAATAATTTATATTTATAAAAACATTGCTTCAACATGTTTCCATAGATTGCCTATCTTTAACACACGACCTACTGGGGAATTTTGTAGACTATAAGCCTATCTTTAACATATGAAATTGCTGCTGTGCCAGAACCCCCATTTTTTAGCTACTCACCGGCGGGACCCTATAACCTTCTGTGGGTTGCAGTTCTCTCCAGGGGTCGCTCTACCTTTTTACATATAATTAACACTATAGAATTTCAAATTATGGAATTTCAAAAAGCTTCACTTCATAATTTCAGATGTTTTTGCTATTTGTTTTGTACTAAATTCGTACTACACTACTATAACAGAACGAAGTTAGCAAAGTTACAGCTACAGGATTATTTAGTGAGGGAACAAACATGGGGAAAATACAATAATAACAACTTAGCTGAGTCTCATAGAAACCAGAAACCCGATGAAATAGTTAATTTTATTTGCCAAAACAAGTCCTATAGTCCTACGGAGGCACTTTTAGAATACCACAGAGGCACTCTGAGTACTACAGAGGCACCTGTACTATAGAGGCACTTTTGTGTCCTACGCAGGCACTTTTTTGTCCTATGCAGGCACTTTATGCGCTATGAAGTCACCTGGTACTATGGAGGCACCTTTTTGTCCCTGAACAGTTACAGTTTAAACTGAAATTAATATCTATTATACATAGAGTACAAACGAAAATGAAACTGTATGCATTGAACTAGGAGTCACGTGATATTTCCAACCAATAGACTTCTAGATAATGCAGGTGAAAGGTCAAATTTGCACGTGTGCACTTGTACATTTCATGAATAGAATAAATGAGCTAAACCCTGCCGATCCAAATTACTATTTTAATGTAGATCAAAAAGTTTTGCAGTTTTTGGACAATGTTCAACATTTTTGGGGTAATATCTCGATTTTTGCTGTCTTCAAATGAAATTTTGTCTTTGTATTTTCCAGGTTTAACAACCCTGTGTATTTGCGCAAAATTAAAATAATTTAATCTTTAGTAAAATTAACGTTTTAAAACTTAGGATTTCAGTAGCATGACTTTGTATGGCAGTACAGTGCCTCTGTAGGACAGCATAGTGCCTGTGTAGGATTGTAGAGTGCCTCTATAGGACAGTAAGGTGCCTCTGTAGTACTGTGCCTCTGTAGTACAGTTGGTGCCTGAAAGCGACAAGTGCCTCCGTAGGACATACTATAAACATAACCAAAGTATGGCTCTGTACCCAGCCCGTCCAGGCCCCGCAGTTTCTAAACGGCCCGGCGTCCACTCCTGTTGCACGGCACGACGGGGCGAAATGATTTTTGAGTCTGAAAACAACATGTCGATGTTTTGTGTCCAATTAGCATTTTCATGTTCAAATTCAATTTCGGTCCAGCCAGGCCACGCAAATCTGTTAACGGCATAAATTGCCAATTAACTTAGTAAGAATTTAAAAAAATCTGATTACTGCGGGGCGCTTACGGCATGACTAGTGAACAAGTGTTACATATAAATGTGTAACTTCGGCCCAAATTCCTTAGTTAGGGATCAACCGGTCGGTCCTTGCCGCCCACCTGTCTGATTCATCTCATCAAGAATTCAAGAGTACATAATAGAGATGAGCACGGGCCGGATTTTTTCGGCCCGGCCCGGCCCGGCCCGGCCCGCAGGCAAAATTTTTCGGCCCGGCCCGGCCCGCTCCAAGATTCGGCCCGGCCCGGCCCGCCAAAAGAAAATTTCCAAAATATTATTTCAAAGGCTCAAATGCAATATGGAAATGCTAAATTATGCTACAAAATGTTAAATTTTGCTGTAAAATAGCCAGAATGAGTAGATAGATAATTTTAGCGATTTTAGAACATTGTCTATATATAGTCGATCCGGCCCGTTTCGGCCAGCGCCGGCCCGCAGTTATAAAATTTTGTCGGCCCGGCCCGGCCCGCGGGCCGAAATGCTCATCTCTAGTACATAACATATAAGAGTATGGCAAACGCAATATATACTCTGTGTTATGAACGCGTGACACATCCTCTGCACGCTATCCCCGAAAATTGGATCCTACTAAATCAAAGAATTTCGACAGCTATCGCTATGCCTGTTGTAAAGCTCTAAAGAGACACCAAACTCGTGCACGCAGGGCTTGTGTTTGCGAGCTTGAGCACCCAAGCATCCATCGAGTGAGCGTACCCCCGTTTCTACTGGGTGATCTCATGTACTACTTTCCCCCCCATTATCAATATAGTAAACATCATATACAGGGATACATACCACGCATCCTATTTTGTCTTGGTGTCGATTAGGAGCCATGGTAGTATTATAAGAACAAATGAAAGCTTCATTTGTTCATACTCCAAAATTGCTTATAAGCAGGTGCACATTCACGGCAAAATAACAAATCAACATCCAACAACCTATGTTAGTAAGTGCATGCGACCTCTGCCAGACCAGAGTTCACGATACAGGCGGCTCATCAGTGGAGCTGTATTGAACTTGGTTTTTTGGTAAATTTAAGAAACATATATAAATAAGCAAGAAAAGGTTTACCACCCTATGTGCAACAAAAGACTACCTAACAGAGGCTTTACGTAAACTCCACCTCTACTACCCACTGCTTGATTTGGCTTTAATTTACACTGTCAATTCAACATTGCCCGCCGCCAATTGAAAAGGATAGAAGAAGAAGCGCTGTGTGTCTGGCTAGTAACTCTTAAACGGAAAGCGCAAATTTGAATTCCAGAAGACAAAACTTTGTGTAAACAAAGTCCGCCTTATCAGTAGTGAGCAGTTGCAGCTAAACCCCTGCGAAATGAAAATGCCGAAGTGGACACAGCTTTTCAAGCCCTATCATAACACTTGATGAGTTGAGTTTTAGAAATTTGCACTTCTGGAAACCTAAGTAGCTTTCAAGTGGCGCTCAAGAACAAGCCTTTGTGACTAAGCTACAGCAATCACGAAAACTCACACAGCTCATTTAACGACTAAAAATTGCATAAATGAGTGTCACTTAAAGTCATTACTCAAGACTGGGACTTCATTTGTTAGACCAAAAAGCCCTCAAAATACAGTTGTAAGCTTATACTGAGCTAACCAAAAGCTGAATCGAAAATCTGATTCAGATTCGTGCTCTCCGACCTAGAAAACCTAGTTTTTGATACGTTAGGTCCTCCCTTAAGAATCGAAAAACCGAATTTAGCAAAATCTAAAAAATATTGCAATACTTCGGTCGAAAACATACCCATTTCAAATTCCATATTCGACTGGACAGGTTTTAAGAATTTAACACAGGTCTGGAAATACTCTGGAAAATTTAACACAGGTATACTCTGGAAAAGACCCGACAGTCGATATTGCATAGCATACGTACATAGCAGATTTGCTCTCACGATGGGGAATACTCAGTATTATAGTAGTGTAGTATTATAGTGGTTATATATATCTTACTGGTTTGCCACAATAAAACAAGAATAGCTCTTAACATAGTCTCGACTATTTCCAGTTTTCGCGTCTGACCTAGTAGTAGCAAGAGTACATAATAGATATCTATTATGTACTCTTGGTAGTAGGTAATCAATTTTGCCTGCTAAAACTGAACCAAACCTACTTAATGAACTAATGTAAAAACCATTTTTTATTTCAAATTCAAAGTTATAATGATATAACAAACGGCAAATGCAAAAACACAAGAAACAAGTGTCAAAACAGTAGGATAAGAAGCAAAGAAAAAACTTCACAACAATTCAGTCTTTCTCATCGGTACTACAGAAATCAAATATCCTTTAAACAAATTTAAATAATTTGCAACGAAAATCTCAAATTTCAGACACATTACAAACACACATAAATGAGAAGCAAAACACAAATCAGTAAAAATATAAGGCCACTACAACAAGAAAGTGCAAACATTGACACAATCTATTTACAAGTGTAAAGAAAGACAAAAGACAGCTAAGTGTATATAGTTCCACGTGATACAATTCTTGTTTAGTCGATGATAAAGCAGTTCCTGTATACTTATCGATGTACCCATGTACGTACATGTAAGCAAAACTTACTACAGAAAACATGTAAAAAGCCCCCCCCAACTCATGGTAGATAGTAACAAGTTTGCAATTATGAAATTGTCCCAAGTTAAAAGTGTTTACTTACAGGTTGTGGTAACAGGTAGTCAACACCACACAGACAACACATGGATAAAGTAAGAATAATGCTTGTACATGGGATAGAAAGTATGGTATAGCAGTATAGTACACAAGTGCAACAAAACAGAGAATAATTGAAACGGAAAACAGTACACACCTAGTGATGTTTGCAGCTCGTGCAGTTCTACACGGTTTTGGGCCACATTCGGCTAAGTCTGCTTTTGCTCTTCAATTTTAGGCTTTAAAAGATTTTAAAAAACAGACCGCACGGAACAGCACGACAAACGAAACAACTACCAGTACAATGCAGCACAAATAAACTGACATTACGACATTACTTTACAGGGCCTACTCAAACGATGGAGTAGACAATTATGAACAGAAATTGTACACAAGTATTTTTAGCATGAAGCAAAAAATGTAAAACAAATGAAACGTACGTAGGGGCACTACAACTAGTGATTTGTGGTAAAAAAAGCAGAAAATTAAAAAAAAACAGGAAAAAGAACAGAAAAACTAACACATCAACAGAAAATGGACATTAAATTTGGCAGAAATTTACAAACAATAATTTAACATCCACACCTATTTAAATCCAAAGAATACTTGGAAAATAAATACTCATGGAATCTTACAAACATGCATATCTATCCTCCTAAATGTATTTTTCTTTTTCTTTTAGAATTGATGCAGATATTTCAGTATATATATATATGTAGCACATGCACAGTAGTATTTATTTTTTTAGTCGCAGCTGCATTCACAAACGTAGCTAGCCTCAATCAAACAGTAAATCGAAATACAATTATATGTACATGTATATATGTGTATATATAAGTCGGCACAAAATTATGCATACACAAATATCATACATTATACGGGCCTGAGCTTACAAGATATATAGCTATGTTGCAAAAGTTAAGCTTTTAGACATTTTAATGCAAGCATGTTCCATTTGAATTTAGGATATCAATTTTTCATAAAACAGTTTTCTTTACATCTTAAATAATCAAATCAATTGCAAGTATACATAATTATGATAGCATGGACAAATGCAGAAGATGCTGTAAAATGAATAATATAATATATACAAATTTAATTTATGTACACCGTCTACTAGGACGAACCGTCAATTGTAATTACCAAAATCAAAATATAATATACAGCTACATAATGTACTGAAATAAAAACACAAAATCGACCACAATATATATACCTCGTGCCGTCAAAACAAAGAGCTCTTACCTAAGACCACCTGACCTTGAACATGAAACACATTTTAGATTTAACTAGATGTACACCAGTGTCACAAAATTCTGCAAAATGGCTATCCAGCCATAATCAAAATTTGTTGTACACATTTAGACAGTAGTTCAAGTCAGAGGTCTTAACAACCTTAGTCTGATTATATTTTAATCGGAAAAGTATTTTTTCCTTTTCCTACTCCAAACTAATTGCTACGCAACGTACATCGTCCTAACAGTCACAACTGTAAGCAAGAGCTACTTTGCACAATATGTAGTTTCTGTTACATAAACGTATTCATAAAGTTCACACAAGAAAAATTGAATGCAAGCTTGCGTAACAAAAGCATAGGGAAGGATAATTTTAAAACTAAAAATTTGAAACGCAGAATAGAGAACCTCAAAGTAACCAATCGTGCGCAAAAAAGCAAATTTTGGCACTCTGAAAAACTGTAACAATAAAAGCTCTCTTACGACCTCTATGCGCAATTGAACACCAATTTCAATTGAAATGCGACGACGCATAATTCATTCAAAAGGAGAGACAGAACAACGCTGTTAGCTAAAAAAATTTATATAAGCGAATTTTTCCGGTCTCAGGTGCTGAAGTGATAATTTCATCTCTCTTACAGTATATAAATGTTAAAAATTCAAAATTTTATGGGTGCTTTTCTATAGCTAATCATAATTACGAAAAATTATATTTATTATAATCGAGTAAATTTATAATAGACGCAAGAAACGCAAGTACGTACATATAAAGTGGGTTTAACTGTGTAAATAAAGCGAAAACAAAATATTTGCGCCAAAATTATTATTCTGTTACAACTTCATGTCAACACCTTTTGCTAATATTTTGATAAACAGGATGGGAGGGGGTCCAAAAGAAAGTTTCGAGATTTGACAACAAATTGATGACAATTTAAACAGAATTATAAAAACCAGTTATTTAGCAGTAATTTAGACATATAATGTACAATTTGGAACGCTTTTGGTATGCGCGCAAAACTTAACAGTTAAACGTACGGATATAAAAGACAAAACGAAAAACCAAATTTTAAAATGGACAAATTTTAATGGTGACATTTGAAAATAAAACTGGTACACATAAATACCCACAAATTTTATGCTGCAACAAACTGCAAGTCCAACATACTAAACATATAACGTAAAAGAAGGTAATAAAAAGAAGCTACTGAAATCAAATGGGACATAAAAGTAAACACGCGACACACTATTTATGTATACGTTCAGATCGTAAGGTATTTACGTAATATTATGTAACATAAATCGCAAGCAATAGGGAATACGAAAGAGAGAGTTACGAGGAAAACCAAGGGACAAGAACCAGTACAATCTAGGGCAAGAAGCAAAACAAACCAAATAACACACCTTACAACTAAAACCCAAAGAAACAACCCAGTTGTACGCACATCTACACGCCCTGTCTACGCAAATAAACGTATAAATATTGAGTGACATTAGTATAAAAATGTGTACTTTTGTTTTTGTCACATTTTAGCTATTTTCCAATGGTTTAAAGAATCCAGTCAAACTATATATACCTACAACTCACTACGGAACATTAGATAAACAGAATTACTACGTACAACACTAAACAGCAGGTTAGAATTAACTTTTTCTCCGCCAGAAAAAGTGTGACACAAGCATAGGCAGGCACAGGGGAAAACAACTAATCTACACAAAGAAAGAAACGCAAACACTACAACATTGGAAAAAACACAAAAACCCAAAACAATTACCCCCTACCCTGCTTAAAAGCTAAGATATTCTTAAATACTAACTCCAATCCAAGCAGTATATAATATTAATTTACGAAAAACGTTGCCGCAAACAATGTTAAATTATGCGTAAATAGTTCGAAACAATTGCTTTAAATCACCAAACCTCCAACTGAGTGTGTATAACACTAATAATACTGGGCTATTCTACTGGGGGGGGGCGGGGGGCCCACCATAAACACCCTTCCCCCCAAAAAAGTGGGTGCCCCTTTTGGTACCAACTTTTGCCCTAAAAAATCGCTCAGAAGGCCAAATTTTCAAAAATTTTCCGGCTTCGCCGGAGATTTTTAGTCGATTTGTGCCTATTTAAGCTCTAAATCCGCTTACTTTTGGCGATTGCTATAAAAATAGCGCAATTTTTAGCATGTTTTTAGAAAAATTTTGAAAAATTTTCGCCCCCCCCCCCAAAATGACTCGCCCCCCGAGGGGCCCCCCCAAGAAAAAATCCCTAGAATAAGCCCAGTAATAAAGCTGCATTCCAAGAACCCCAAACAAAGCAAACAGCATTTGACAGCACGGTCCGTACACGTACAGACAAATAAACAGCAACTTAAACCCCCTAATGTATATATATATATATAACATTAATCTCCAATGGCGGCGAAATATAGCGAAACAATAAATGCTGAATGTAGTTAAACAAATCAAAATTAAATTCTGAAGAAAATAAGACATAAGCGTGACTTTTCAAGCCTTTCAAGATCTTTCAATTTATGAATTCTTACACAAATTCATAAAAATAAATTTGATACGAACGTAGTTAGTTTTTATTAGCTAGACGTCATATGAGGTCAGATATACAAGCTGTAAAGCGACCCTCCAGAACAAGCGAAGAGGCTTTTGTTTGAAACCGCAAAAATACCGGCTTATACTCAAACAAGTTTATTGAAGATTGCAATATATTCGTATATAGATACGAGATGAGGTATATAACTGTCGAAGAAAAGTCTGAAACTCCCAAAAAACAAATTTGCCAAAAAAATTGAGAAGCTTTGAATGCGCAAATTTGCATTATATATACGTACGTATTTGTTTCAATATTTTGGACGATAGCTAAACAATGTTCTAAAGCTGTTAGATTTTCAAAAATTGGATTTCAAATTGCCATATGTGTCGGAAAATTAGAGAGAAAACAAGCAATTGCACCCATTTCAAGTACATTTTCACCATCCAACTTCATTTTTTCCCAAGAACAACTTCACAAAAAGTTTCCCTGTGAACAAAACTGCTCTGTCACAAAAAGAAAAGGAATCTAGTTATTTACACAAGGAAACAACGAAACAAGGTGTTAGACATTATGTACGCAGCACATAACGTAGTCTCCGAAGTTTTCAATATTTCTTTGTTTGGCAATTCTGCAGTTAGACTTAACGTAAGTTTACAAAATGTAGTGCCACGTCTATTCACATCGTTCAAATTGTGCGAAGCTGAAAACATAATTATATAATAATGAATGCACTGTGCAATTCAATTTTTCTAGAAAAACTCACGCAAATGAATGACACAGGGGCACACAATTTAATCATATTTACAGTCTTTCAAAAACTGATAGTAATAGCAAAAACGCAAACTTTAGAGTAGTTCAAAAACCTTTAGCACACTTCTGTGTTTTTGCTGAAAAAACAAACACTGGACAATTTTTTTACATATCTTTCGAATCATTAAATTTGATTTAACGTGCTCACACCTAGGTTTAAGTTAACTGACTTTTAAAAATAAAGGCGGACAAAAATCAGAAAAAACCAAGGTCGAAGTCTTAATTTTAACAAAAAAATTAAAACAACGGCGAACTATGTACACAATGTGCCCTAATGCAAACATACAAATGCGATAAGAACAAAACTGGACATACATCACTTGTTGCGACCATACAAGACAAAAGTAATCACGTACGTATATTAATACACCTTCAAACACAATAAAGATTGTACATTTACAATATCTGAAATAAAATACACTGACTTTCAATATCTTTCAAAAGATCAAGTATTCGCAACTGCCAACATAAATTAGTAATATGTAATGTAATTAAGACAAATGTAACTCAGAAAACAAACCACTCAGTTACACGGCAGAGCATTTAAAATTGAACACTGTCATACGTAGATAACTGGAACAAAAGTTGTTGAAAACACAAAAGTCAAACACGAAAAAACGCAAAAAAAGAACTAAAAATCAAACATCCTCCCATAAAATACCGTAAGACCATACTACAAAGCTCCAGCAAACCACCAAACCTACATCCAAGTCTAGGTCACAAATCCTTACAGTCATCTAGGCTTACTGGGGCCGCCCGTAGGTGGGCCTTGGGGCTGTACAGTTCTTCGGGTACCGGCACGGGTTCGAGGGTAGGTACCATAGGGATCATCGGTTTTACCGGTTCTAAGGGCCGGTCTACCCGTAACACCGGGCCGGGCATTTGAGGCACCTGAACGGGCGGCAGGAGGTGGGGCTTCCAGGGGTCCAGCTCCGGCAGAAGGGGGCCGGCCGTTGGCCGTACCATCAGCGCCTCCGGGAATAAAATCTCCCCCGCCCCGGGCATCATCCCCGTTCAAATACTGATAGCGGATCTCGTCAACATCATCGTTGTCATAGATCTCTTCGATCTAAAATGATGATATAAGCCAAAGTAAGTAGTAAGTACGTTTAATAATAATAATCATACCGTATTATACCAAACAGGGACCCAACCAATAAAACGCCCACGGGCGTTTTTTCGGTGGGGGGGGGCGGGCGCTTTTTTGGCTTTAAAAACTTTGTTTAAAGTTTTATGGTTTAAAGTTTGTTAATAAAATTGTGACTGATGGTTTAAAAAACATTTAAAAACGTAGAAATGTATCGAATCTATCAAAAATGGCCAAAGCAGTATCTACCTAATTATAGGACGGTTTCTAAAATGCTCATGGGCGTTTTTTCGGGGTGTGGGCGCTTTTTTGGATTACAAGAATCAAATCCGAAATTTCCGATTCCGAAAAAACGCCCATGGCCCACAGTTTGGCATAATACGGTGAGCACAAGGAGTGTTTAACAACTGAATTTAAATTTTTAAATTTAAAATTTATAAGTATTGACAAAAACAGACTTTAATTCCTCGCCAACCTTCCCTCCTTTTGAAGAAAAAATCTTATACCAACGATCTCCATCCACAGCTTTCATGATACAAAATATAAATTTCAATTTACAATAACAACTTATCAACACCGTATTGTTGGAAAATGTAGAGACTATTACGTGAGACGCCAACGGTTATAGTCAACCCAACTTTTCTGTGTACCTTTACTCACTAAAGAGTGTTAGACAGTCTGTGTTTACTATATATACCCGGGGAGGGGGTCACTCACTTTAAGGCGTCCCGAAATTGGCAAATTTCTTCAAAATAAAAATTTTCAAAAATTGTCTGGCGTCGCCGGAAAGTTTTTGTCCAAAAATCGCCTATTTTCGTAATAAAACTTTATTTTTGAGCACTTCTTAGCTTAGTTATAGCAGTGCATGTAGAACACAGGCTACGTTTACTGCATTTTTGGTAATTTCAGACCGCTTTGGATCCTCCCAATTTTTCGCCTACAGTATTTTTAGCATTTTTAGCCCATTTTATTTTCTCCCACATTTGGATATCTCTCTACTAATGGGCGGGGGGGGGCTCCTCATCCCCGCGTTTTTCACATAAAATAAAACCTAGACAGAAACCATCAAATTTTTATAGAATTTTCAGAAAGTCAAACTGTTTTCAGCTTAACACATTATTCTGCTCTGCTCAAAGTTCATCAGCTTCGCGAGTATATACATTTCCAGTCAAAATTAAATGTTTATCGAACGAATTAAAACATTACGTATTAAAAATCAAAATTAAAAATTTTGGACCTTTTTATTCCTATTTTACGGTACTAACATCTACCTCAGGACTATCTTCTTCCTCTTCCTCCTCCTCCTCCTCATCATAGACCGGCAACTGGCCTTCAGTGAGATTTCGCGGCCGAGCTCGCTGGGTGGGACCTCGCTGACGCCTGGGACCACGCGGGGCACCGGCTTGGCCACCAGCAGCGGCTGGGGGAAGGGCGCGGCCACCGCCCCCCTGAATCCCCGCGTAGAGTAGGGCAGGGTCATCGTCGTGATCCAGGTCGTTCAGTGACTGCGACTTTCGCATCTGATAGATCAGTTGAGCCTGGACAAACAAAAAATTGACAGATATAATAGGTAACCAAACTTGACGCAAAAAGATCTAAAGAAGAACAAAAGGTCTCAGATCAGAAGAGACAAGAGGAAAAATTGCACCAATTCCATTGCACCTTTCAGCAAACTTTGGTAAAAATTGCCATCACTTCGCAATATTTTCCCAATATCGACCAGAAGTATTACGAAGTTATACAGGCCCGCCAAAGGGGGGGGTCAAGGGATCTAGATCCCAAATTTTGGGGTGACAAAATGGAAAATTCTTAAAATTTTTAAAAAATTTATACTTTATGCAAGAAATATATATATACAACATTCAATGCACTATTTGTGGGCAGCTCCGCCCCCAGACCCCCCTTCCATTTTGCCTTGGGACCCCCCCTTTTCAAAATCCTGGGTGCGGGCCTGACGTTATGTGGCTGGGCTTATTCTAGGGAATTTTTCTTGGGGGGGCTCTTAGGGAGGGGGGCCCTCGGGAGGCGAGTCGTTCTTGGGGGGAGGGGCGAACATTTTTCAAAATTTTTCTAAAAACATGCTAAAATAGCGCTATTTTAATAGTAATTGCCAAAAAAGGTCCTGTTTAGTGCAAAAATAACGCTTAAATAGGCAAAAACTAACTAAAAATCTCCGGCGAAGCCGGAAAATTTTTGAAAAGTCGGCCTTCTGAGCGATTTTTTCAGGGCAAAAGTTGGTACCAAAAGGGGCACCCACTTTTTGGGGGGGGGCGATTTTGGGGGGGGGAAGGGTGTTTATGGGGGGCCCACCACCCCCCCCCCACTAGAATAAGCCCAGTGTGGTACGTATATATGTCGTATATACCTGTGATCTGAGCGCCATAGTGGTAATGGTATCCTTGGCCCGTTCCCAGCCATGCGAGCCCAGTTTGAGAACGGCCTGATAGGAATTGCGTCGCAGCTGTTCCAGACATTCATCAATTTCTGGCTCATGTTTGGCCAGTGTGGGATGAATCAGCTTTCTGTACAGATAGGAGGCGCCCTTCGTATAGGGACTCAGTAGCCAGACCAAGAACAGTATCTAACAAACAAATAAGACTAAAGCTGGCTTTTCCCTAGGCATAAATTTCTGGCGGGGGGGGGGGGGGTCCAGCCCCACACGTCGGGAGGGGGGGGGGGGGGGTAAAAAGACAAGCATGGTAAGTCATCCTTACCATTGCTAAAAACGACCGTAGTATCAAATTAATAATTTCCCGTGTCATCAGATAAGAACTATAAGATCGGCCAGCAGGCATATAGTCAAGCGGGAAAAAACCCACTTTTTTCTTGGACCAGAACTTTCGACTGGTTTGGGTTAGCACGACTTTGATACTATATTTAATTAGGGTTTGCCCTAAGCTTTCGAATGAGGTATTGTTTTGTCTCCCTAGACCCTGCCGTTATGGAGAAATTAAAGTTTTCCGTGTCGGGGAAAAACCCATCGACGGGAAAAAACCCACCCGGATTTTTTGCTGGAAGTGTGCCAGACAGTGTTTTTTATTCGCCGACGGCTTGTGTGTAACGTTACACACCTCTCCAAAAAATTTTGCTATTTTTCCGAAAAAAGTGTGTAACTACATAAAGACTTTTATTGTAACAAATAATTTCTTATTTTTAAGAAGTAGGTTCTTTATAAGTGACAATTGAAATCTCAAATAATGTACTGCAAAAGTTGGTGAAGCTTTACCAAGTCAGCTTGACAAAACTACATAAATAAATTATATACAATGCTATGACCTGCATTCATAGGTATTATGTAGGGGCGCGATAGCGCCCCTACATAATATGGGTATAAAGGCGTCTGCGCGGCCCCCTGGAGACAGTGTTGGCCTGGTGCCAGCTAATTAGAGGTCTGGGAGGGGTAAAAATGTTACCATCGTAAAGTACTCGAGCAGTACTACAAGTACCACCATACTTTTGGTTAAAATTCCGAACTTCGAAATTTTGCACTAGGCGGGAGTTATCGTGCGTTTGTTTTTTTTTCTCGGTTAATAACGCTTTTCGGAAGTGCTTATGTCAGCGCAGTGTTGGAACGATATGGGCATTTTGGTCCTATACTACTATTATATGTTGGTAGGCAGGGTCCTCCCATGCAACCTTTTTTTGGTCATTTTGGCACACTGCCAATTTTGGCTCTGTGCCAAGGTCCCAAAATCGGACTTTCGCTATTTTGGCACTTCGGTTGTGATCGACTTTTTTCACAGGTTAGCAGCTAGATCGGTTTGGTTTGTTTTATTTGAATATTTCGGACGATGCGCGGAATGTAACGAGGGGGATTTTTTAATTTCGCTCTGTAGCTTTCAGGAGATGGGCCCAAACTTTGCATTTTTTCACCTGTTTTCACGAAAAGTTTCTAAGTCCCACTTTTACTAGAAATGGCCTAAAAGTCACTAAAAATGGCGTTTTTCGGCGTTGGGGTGGTACCCATATATTGTAAATCGGGGTCGCTGAAAACAATGAGCATACTGCTGACGTCGGTGGATGTGACCCCTGACCCACAGCGCCCACCCACAGTGGGTCCGGTGTGGGTCAAAAATGAAAGTCTTCAAAAGTGGTCAAGTTTGGTATCAAATGAAAGCCCTTGGCGAGGCGATCAACTTTTGTCATTATGCCACCCACAAAAAGTGGCACCAGCGGCCTGTGGGTGGGTGGCCCACCCACAGTGGGTCCGGTGTGGGTCAAAAATGAAAGTCTTCAAAAGTGGTCAAGTTTGGTATCAAATGAAAGCCCTTGGCGAGGCGATCAACTTCTGTCATTATGCCACCCACAAAAAGTGGCCCCAGCGGCCTGTGGGTGGGTGGCCCACCCACAGTAGGTCCGGTGTGGGTCAAAAATGAAAGTCTTCAAAAGTGGTCAAGTTTGGTATCAAATGAAAGCCCTTGGCGAGGCGATCAACTTTTGTCATTATGCCACCCACAAAAAGTGGCCCCACCGGCCTGTGGGTGGGTGCCTCACCCACTGTGGGTCCGGTGTGGGTCAAAAATGAAAGTCTTCAAAAGTGGTCAAGTTTGGTATCAAATGAAAGCCCATTTGCTCACATTTGCCCTCCCTGCCTATTGCATTTTTCAAGCTCCTTATCTGCGTCAGCTCACTGCTGGAAAGGGAACCTTTAAAATGACAGAAGGACAAGTAATAAAAATGCTCCTCCGGAGCATGAAAAAGTAATATGGGTAGTTGTGAGGTTGTAAAATCAAGAGAGGACTAGTCTTAAAAATGCTTAATATGGGGCTAGGTTCAAAAAAAGAAGAGGACTAGGTTGTGGGCGAATTAATATGGGCACAGCTTCGCCGAGCAACCCATATTCGCGGGCTTTCACGCTTCGTCATGGCGATTGCCATATACAAAGCAATTAATGTCAGTCAATAATTATACAATTCCAGCAGTTATATATACGTAAACTATATAGTATATAATTTGGTTGTGCTGGACTACGACAAGCAACTAGAAAGAACCAAAGCTATGATTGTAACGCTAACGGTTGAATAGAAATAGAAGATCGTCGGAGAGTGTCCTGATCCTGAAGTTATTGTTGAAATATATACTTTTCTTATAAATGGTTAAAACGCTCAGTAGATAAATATTAAGAGTTTATCAAAAGAAATGTTTGCTTCCACTAAAACTCGTTTATCATAGTCGTATATTATTTACGTGCCGTAACTAAATCTGAACACTGGTACGTATAAAAACATATAACTTTTTCAGTCCGCGAATATGGGTTGCTCGGCGAAGCTGTGCCCATATTAATTCGCCCACAACCTAGTCCTCTTCTTTTTTTGAACCTAGCCCCATATTAAGCATTTTTAAGACTAGTCCTCTCTTGATTTTACAACCTCACAACTACCCATATTACTTTTTCATGCTCCGGAGGAGCATTTTTATTACTTGTCTACATAGCTAGAGAATTAAAAAAGCAGCAACAGGATTTACGTTGGGCAGATTTGCCCAACGTAAATCAAAGATTTTCTCGTAAGGCCTTCTATAGCACAAACCTGTTCTGAAATTTATCTGAACTAAGTGTATATAATATAGTGAATAAATGAATGAACAAATATGTCTTTACTAACTAATCGTGGACTAACCAAAATTAAATGTAAGACAATGTATGTACAGAAGGGGGGTCTGGGGGGCGAAGCCCCCCAGAAACGGTAAATATGTGTGGACAAATCAATGCTCATTCGAAAAAGTTCCGACTATTAGGCAAAATTCGTCAAAATTTTTGTGTAATGTTACACAGTCGCCAAAAAGTTTTTGCTATTTTCCAGAAAAAAGTGTGTAATTACACGCGTTTTTGAGCAAAAAAAAACACTGGTGCCAGAACAATTTTGGCGGTGCCATTCGAAAGAGCGGGTTGTTTTAGTAGGTCTACATCGAAAAATACCAACATTTTTGAAAAATTTCAGAAAAAATTGAATTTTGAAAATTTTGAATATATGTTTAACACGTAAACATAGGCAAATTTTGGAAATTTTTTAAAAGTGTTTATTTTTGGCAGTTTAAGCATCCTATCGTGTAGAAAACGTGTTTTTCTTGTATTTAGAGCCAAACTATTCTCATTTTAAGGCAAAAATAAGCATTTTTGGCCAAAATTGAAATTTTGACTTGAAATGGCACCATGTCCGATTTAGATCCCTGGACCACCCATAACAGAACGAACCCGGGTAAAACCTATACCAATTTAATCTATAGGCTCTATTAAACAAATGATGTATTAGTTTGACCTTTCCTGCTAACGGTTAGAAAAATATTCAATTTTGAAAAGTGGGTTTTTTCCCCGCCGATGGGTTTTTTCCCGCCAACTCTAGGTCACCCCCAGGTCGCACCGGAGGGGTTAGAGCAGTGTGGCATATATCATCATGAAGCCCAAGAGATGCCCTGCACATACATACAATCCGCTTTGGTCTAGGTCATGCCAGTAGTTCAGGGTGGCCAGCCAAAGTTTGCCAAATTTCGGCACTTGGACGGACCAAAATTTTCGAAATTTTCAAAGTCCCAAAAAATTTGCAGGGAAGCAGTGGGAACAGCAATAATGCAGCCTCTAGGGTTATTTTTGTCGCTCTTCAAGGTAGGCTATTAAAATCCTATATAGCTCATACCGGTAAGCCCACACTGGAGGTGAGTTTTTTCCCGCATATTAAAATGGTTTTTCCCCGCTTGACTATACTAATTCATAATATGTATAATGTATATAAACAGATTATGTACAGATATTATATAGTCAAGCGGGAAAAAACCCACTTTTTCTTCTTGGACCAGAACTTTCGACTGGTTTGGGTTAGCACGACTTTGATACTATATTTAATTAGGGTTTGCCCTAAGCTTTCGAATGAGGTATAGTTTGTCTCCCTAGACCCTGCCGTTATAGAGAAATTAAAGTTTTCCGTGTCGGGAAAAAAACCCAATGCGGGGAAAAACCCATCTGCGGGAAAAAAACCCACCCGGATTTTTTGCTGGAAGCGTGCCAGAACAATTTTGACGGTGCCATTCGAAAGAGCAGGTTGTTTTTAGTAGGTCTACATCGAAAAATACCAACATTTTTGAAAATTTTCAGAAAAAATTGAATTTTGAAAATTTTGTATGTTTAACACGTAAACATAAGCAAATTTTGGAAATTTTTAAAAATTGTTTATTTTTGGCAGTTTAAGCATCCTATCGTGTAGAAAACGTGTTTTTCATGTATTTAGAGCCAAACTAGACCCATTTTAAGGTAAAAATAAGCATTTTTGGCCAAAATTGAAATTTTGGCTTGAAATGGCACCATGTCCAATTTAGACCCCCTGGACCACCCATAACAGAATGAACCCGGGTAAAACCTATACCAATTTAATCTATAGGCTCTATTAAACAAATGTATGTATTAGTTTGACCTTTCCTGTTAACGGTTAGAAAAATATTCAATTTTGAAAAGTGGGTTTTTTCCCGCCGATGGGTTTTTTTCCCGCCAACTCTAGGTCACCCCCAGGTCGCACCGGAGGGGTTAGAGCAGTGTGGCATATATCATCATGAAGCCCAACAGATGGCCTACACATACATACTATCCGCTTTGGTCTAGGTCTTTCCAGTTGTTCAGGGTGGCCAGCCAAAGTTTGCCAAATTTCGGCACTTGGACAGACCAAAATTTTCGAAAATTTCAAAGTCCCAAAAAATTTGCAGGGAAGCAGTGGGAACAACAATAATGCAGCCTCTAGGGTTATTTTTGACGCTCTTCAAGATAGGCTATTAAAATCCTATATAGCTCATACCGATAAGCCCACACTGGAGGTGGGTTTTTCCCGCATATTGAAATGGGTTTTTTTCCCGCTTAACTATACTTGTTAGAAAATACAAATCCAAAATGAAAAGTGCAAGAACAATAAAAGTGACTGAAGTACGTATCGTATATAACCCAAAGGTCCAGCCCCACAGGTCGAGAGGGGGGGGGGAAGCAGCCGGGGGGCGGGCGGTCCAGCCCTCCAGGTCGGGAGGGGGCGGGGAGGGGGACCGATTTCTGAGAGGGGGGGAATGCTAGATTTTTTTAAAATGCTTAAAACAGCTATTCTTTGCTGCTGGACAATTTAGCTATTTTTAACCTAAATTTAAGCTTAAAATTGCTTTGCTAAAAAATGCTTAAAATCAAAAATGTCTAAAAATCCGGCGAAGCCGGAAAAATTTTTCAGAATAGTTTACCCACAAAACCCTATTATTTTTCCGGCATTGAGTTCTGGGGGAGAGGAAGGCTCGAATCCTGGAGAGCGAGCCAAGTCGGGGGGGGGGCGATTTCATTTTCTGGGGGGCTCAACCCCTGTAGGAAAAAGTCAGTAAAATACGTATATACGAATATACACACCATAACTACTATGTGACCACTGCTTTCAGCTTGAAACGTGAGGTGAGGCTGGGCCATTTTAGTGGGGGGGACGCTGGATTTTTTAGGGTTTTGAAA
Organism: Trissonchulus latispiculum; assembly: GCA_030248195.1. Classification (NCBI taxonomy): domain Eukaryota; kingdom Metazoa; phylum Nematoda; class Enoplea; order Enoplida; family Ironidae; genus Trissonchulus; species Trissonchulus latispiculum. The sequence goes on along the minus strand of JASAND010019417.1, from coordinate 1,260 downwards.
GTGGGGGGCTTCCGAAAAGTGGGGGGGGGCGAGTCCAAAGTATAAAAAATACCAAAATTTTTAGTGAAAAATTTGCATTTTTCAGGTAAAAACACAAAAAAATCGCTGCTTTTAAGCTTAAAATTAACTTATAAGCCCACAAATTAGCTAACATTTCAGAAACGTTTTGAAAATTTGACCTCAAAAACTTAGTTTTTCGACACTGTTGGGCGACCCCCAAAAAAAATGGGGAGGGCTTGCCGAAAAGTGGGGGGCCCTCCACTCCCCCACTAAAAATGCCAGGGGCGGGGGCCCCCCTTTTCGTGCCCCGCCACTCGACACCTTCCCCCCCCCCCACTGACTATCTGGCTTTATTCCTACAGGGGGGGGGTGGTGGACGGCCCCCCCAAATTCGTTCCCCCCCAGGATTCGGGCCTTCCCCCCCAGAACTCTAAAGTGCCCGGAAAACTAGGGTTTTGAGAGTACAATTTTAAAAATCCCCCCAGACCTGGGGGGAGACCCCCAGAAATTTTTGCCTAGGAAAAAGCCAGACTGTAAGGGGCCCAGAAAATCCCAAATTTTAAGGATTTTGGGTCAAAACTTTCAAAAATTTTGCCAATTTTAGACCACTTTGGATTCCCCCCCCCCTTTTCAGACAATCCAAAACCTTACTGAACGTATATAAGAATTAGTGATGGGCACCGGATATTTTTTCATATCCGGATATCCGCCTATTTTGCGTTAACGGATATCCGGATATCCAGTGCCCATCACTAATAAGAATACCAATACTACTGGGGTTTTTTTACTGGGGGGGGTGGGGGTGGGGGGGGGGCCCCCCCCCCCACTCGACCTCTTCCCTCCCCACTTTTTTGGGCTTCCCCCCCACTCACCCTAAGGTGCCCAGAAATTGCCAAATTTTTAGGATTTTTGGTTAAAATTTTCAAAAATTTTCCGGCTTCGTCGGAATTTTTTGGTCGAAAATCGTCTATTTTGGTGCCAAAACGTATATAAATTTTGTGCACTTTTATGCTAGGTTATAGCAGTATATGTAGAAAACAGGCTTTTTATACTGTATTTTTGCCATTTTTAGCTCATGTTATTTCCCCCCCCCTTGGGGACCGCCCCCCCCCACTCGGGGGGGGGGGGGGCGTCCCCCCCACTTATTTTTGCCTAAAAAACCCCCAGTACTATAACAATATATATGTATAACGTACCTTCAGCTCGAAATAGAATGGTAGCCAGAATGCAATGAAGATGTCGGCAAGGATTTCGAAACAG
>JASAND010019416.1:0-26313 GCA_030248195.1 Trissonchulus latispiculum | reverse complement strand
CACATCAACTAACTTGCTCATATACTCAATATAATAATGAATGACATGTTATCAGCAGGTTTTAGCAAAAGGAATTTTTAGATACTATTTAAGTTTATCGGTTGATCATATCTTTAGTCTTCTTTCAATTCTTATCAATTTCGTGATCTCCACGACATACTGAGCAAAACCCCAAAAAACGTCCCTCGGCCCATATGTCCTCTGTATGACAGCGCAAAAAGAAATTTTGTCTGGTTCCGCAGTTTTGAAAAATCAATGTTCAAAAATTTTTGGTCTATATGTAGCCGTTATGTCAGAAAATGTTTGTTTAATTTTTTAATAATTTAGCTAGATTCGTAAGCTCATATGAATGTCCTGATTATAAGCTTTAAAACTATGTATAAAGCTCTTTTCAACTCCTAAAATTGCGAAAGTTATAGCGTTTTAAAAAATCACCACAAAAGCACTGCACAAAAGGATACCACCTCCTTAAGTTCACCATTTTTAAAATTCGAAGTTCTAAAACTTTATTTTCCCAACTAAGTTTAGTTAATTAATTTAAAAATATTATTTCAAGCATTTGACCACACTTGTACACTTACTTGAAATTCAGTCAATATTTATATAAAAACTTAAATCAAATTTTGTTTCTGTATTTTATTTATGTATAAATTCAATTGGTGCTTTCCTTGATATATCGAAAGCTTAATATGTCAGTAAATTAAATAGCTAAAGTAGTATAATTTGCAAATTTGGGAAAGTTTCATTGTTGAAAAGTTTCATTGAAAATCAGGAAGTCATAGAATTGTAAGACATCAATAAACTTTAAAAATAGCAATATAATATTGACTTTGCAATCATTTCGGTTTTTGTGAGGAAAGTGACCTCACAGAACTAGTTTTGTGAGAAATGGCATCACAGAACGGGTTTTGTGAGGCATGAACCTCACAGAACTAGTTTTGTGAGACAAGGCCTCACAGAACGGGTTTTGTGAGGTTTGAGCCCCACAAAACTAGTTTTGTGCGATTTCGGGTTTGGGACGTGACATACACACTATGAACGATTTTTGGATCGGACCGACTACTAAACCAATCGAAAGTTGTTTCAAGTAAATTGGTAATTGTGGACGTTTTGCTACGAAAGCCATGTTGTTTAGCCGACAAAAGTCTGTGTAAATTTAAGAACTCAATAATATGATCCTTGATTATCTGTTGAAAAACTTTACAAGCAACACAAGTTAAACTCACAGGTCGATAGTTAGAAGGATCGGAAACATCTCCTTTATTTTTACAAAGGGGAACAACTTTGGCCTGTAACCACTCTGCAGGCAATTCAGCGAATGTCTGGAGCGAAGCTCTGAAAATACGGGCCAGCGGATCTGCTACAGTTGCAGCAATATGCCACAAGAGAAAACTAGAAATATTATCGGGACCTGTTGAAAATTTTTTGGCAAAGCTTTGAGCGCCTTAAAAACCTTCTCATTAGTAATATTTAAAGACGGTATAGAATGATCAATTCTATTAGCAAGCTGCGGAAGATTTTTGTCATCATTGGTAAATACAGACGAAAATTTCCGCTTTTTCGCGATTCGATTTATACAAAGTTTCGTTCCTACGTAACATGGGAATAGAGCCCTTTGAAGTAAACTTAGACTTAATAAAGCTAAATGATTTACGCTGATTTTTTGATTGTAAAATATTTCGTCCCCTCCTTTCAGAAAACTCATCAGCCATCTGTTTGGCTGTTTTTGCAGCAGACTTATACTTTTTCAAAGATTCTTCCGTACGAAAACGTATATACTTCCGCCATAGAAATTTCTTCTTATCATCAAGCTTTCGATACCTGTTTGTCTCTAAATTTTCCCTTGCCACGACCCATAACACGAACAGGTACAAATCCAAAAACAGCATACTCTATGACATTTTTAAAGGTTATCCACATATCGTTTACATTACCGTCATTAGAAAACAAGCCAATCCCATTCTATTGTCCCCAAAAAATCATTCATAGAAACGTAATCTCCAACTTTGAAACTATACCGCCTGCCACTTCCTACATTCGATTCAGTATCGCAGACATTCGTAGATGCATTAACTGTAAACATACTTTTACAATGGTCACTAGTACTGAAAGGCTCCATAACTGAAACTAACATTTGCTCATTAGTTAAAACCAAATCTAGTATTCTATTCAAACGGGTTGGTTGTAATACTTTTTGCTGTAATCCTAGGTTCAAAAAGCAACTTATGAACCTTTCGTATCGGTTATTATTCAATACATTCATTCCAGAAATTGTAGACAACACGTCGGGAAGACTAAAATCTCCCATGATCAGCAGGTCATTATTACTGTCCAGGTTATCTAGTAAATCGCAAAACTGAGAATCAATTTCTTGATTGCTATTAGGAGAACGATAAACAGTAATAACCAACAAGCTAGTGTTGGAGAGTGTCACTTTATCCCAATAATTTCAATGTGCCCAATGAAAAACTAAATATGACTGAAATATGCTTTTTAACTAAAAGCAGACATCACCCATGCCCTCTCAATTGCCTATCCTGTCGAAACACTATATAATCAATCAGCCTACTATATTATCAGGGTATGTACTCAGAATGTAACCAAATAATATCGTAAGTTGACAGTTGAGTCCTGTAAAATGTATTCAAATTCTGCCAATTTGTTTGCCAATGACTGCGCATTAAAACATAGACATTTAAAATTTAATTGAAGGGATTTACGAGACGGAAATCCGTTACTGTTTTGGTTAGGGTCACCTATTAATTTGTTGGGTTATTAGTATTAAAAGTGTTTGGAGGAATTTTGGAATGCAATCGATCCGTTATCCAATAGCATTTTCACCGTCGGAGCCATGTCACCATGGGTAGTTTGTTAGTTATCAAATTACCTGTAAATTAATCCAGCAGCCCTTTTAAAGAAAAGTACCATTTTTGCACAGAACACACTGCTATTTTATATTATGTTCTGGTAATTATAAGTCGGATTACCTAGTATATGGTCCTGATGTCAATCTACTGTCATAAATTAGGCAATAAAACCGAAGGCAATTTAGTTTAAATGTCCGAGATAACGACTCAACCAAATTTACAACTGGCAAAGGTTCGATCTAACATTTATGTGTTATGGTTATTCGGCAACACTATTTTGTACTTAAAACTTGAACTAATTCATAAGTTAAATTTTCACCAGTCAGTAAGAAATAGATCCGAACAATTTAGATTATCCAAATGATTTTGTGTGTCATGATTGGAAGCATCAGCCATTCAATCCGGAGGGTATAGTTCGGCTCGGCCAAACACTTTAATATGGAAATTACACTAGACCCGCAAATATATTACTGCTTAGCCATAAACTGCTATGGTAAGATTAACCATAAACCACAAACTAATCAACGGTCAACGAACTAATATGTCGCCTCGACTGAACTCGAACACAGCTTGACGGAGTTTGCATATTCCAAGCTATATAACAAAATAATTTTGGCTCGAAACAGGAGATGGAAACTGGTAAATACTGGTAGTTCCAAAGGTGCTTGTTTCTTTAAGTACAATCTTAATTTAAGGTGGTGATTCCCTTTGGTCACATAAAGTTTACGCCATTATTACTCATTCATTACTTGGAGTTAAGAAGCCATTTTTATATCAAAACGTAGCTTGACATTTTATCTTTTTAATGCATTTGGCACCTGACACATTCACACAATATTAAGGTTCCGTCAAGAGGATTGAAACTGTGAAAACCCTGTCCTATTGTAGTAGTTGTGATTGTAAATGGCTATGTGCAAACAATTGACTGCCTAAATCAATAAGAAGGATAGTTTATTTTGAAAAAGTTCATGGATCCGTTAGTTCAGACGATGTTTATGGATTTTTGACAGATCAGTTAAGAGATGATGGCCCACAATATCTTGTGATTGAGGATGCGTGCACCCATGTTCTATTTAAAGGTTTAATCAGATTGTCGTCGTTTACGGACACAGTTCATTTTCCCAGAAAGCGAAAGTTATTAATTTGCAATTTTCATTCCACTGTGGAAGAAAGCAATAAAATGGGACGCTTTGAACATAAATCATCAAGACCAAGTGAACGCATCAAGAGGAAATACTTCTGAAGGTTATAGCTAGGAGGTGGGGAATTTTGGGATTGCATGGTATACACTTACAAAAATCTGCCAATGTTAGTGTTGTCATCCGGGCCTGTTTCGGACCGGGTCCGAAAAAAATCCGGACCGGGCCGAACCAATCGAATCTTGATCCGGGCCTGTTTCGGGCTCGGGCCCCGGGCCGGGCCCCGGCCGGATCTGCCCGAACCCGGCCCGGATCAAGATTCGATCGGATCGGCCCGACCCGGATTTTTTTCGGACCCGGTCCGAAACAGGCCCGGACTATTTCCTGGGCCGTTTCCGGACCTAAGAAAAAAATTGATATAAATGGAAAGAAAAACACCAAATTTTTAATGAGAATCCTTGAAACTAGAAGTTTTCTACTTCAATTGAATTGAAAAATATTAATCTATTGTATAATTTATATCAAACATTGATTAAAAACTAGTAACATTGCTGTTTTTGCACTTTTACTCCGCTAGAGCTCGATATACAGCTCGATATATATTCTTGAATTACCTAAATAGATTTCATCCAAATATTTTCAATGATACATATGTAAGATTGGTGAGTGACGCATTAATTTATTGTGCCTATGAGATGAGTTTATTGGGACTACGTTCTTAAAACTCCGAGAGACAAACAGGAGACGTTAAAAGTAACGTACAATAAAGGTTGTATTAGATTAAGCGGCATTGCTTCTAAGCCGATTCATTGTTTTTGCTTAATATGTTATTTGTCCATATATTTCCTATGGTTCCCATCAAAACGTCTAAAGTCAAAACGTCTAACGTTCATAACGTCTACCGATGAAACATCTAACGACGAAACGTCTACTGACAAAACGTCTAATTTTTCTAAAATTGTGTCAGACGTTCAAAACGTGTAAACTTTCCCAACTTTTTGTGATTATTTTTGCTTTTGTATGGATCCGGAAAAGTTTTCCTAAAGGCCAATTTTTGTGTGGGTGGCAGTGTCTTGCCAAATCTTGAATTGGAAGTTCTGGCATTGTCCCAAATATACTTTTTATTTTCTGCATTAGCTTCAGTATTCGACTAGTCATTGATTATTCACTGATTATTTACTGAATACTGATTACTGAATGTAATCTCAGTAAAGATGTTGCAACAGATTTTACTGATTGCTGATTACTTATTAATTGTACGCTTAAGCTCTAAAATTTCTGGAATTGTAAAGTGTATTGTAAATTGTAAATTGTAAATTTTATAAATGTTTCAAGCTATTTGCACGCCCTGGCTTTTCAGAAAAATTTAAGAACTAAACACAATTTAAAATGAAACAGTAAACTAGACGTAGAGTTTAATTTAATGTGTTTTTAAAATATATTTACTTAAAAATAACATTAAACCTGATTTGCTTTCTTTAGAAAACGATTTTAGACGTTTTGAACGTGTGACATAATTTTAGAAAAATTAGACGTTTTGTCAGTAGACGTTTCGTCGGTAGACGTTATGAATGTTAGACGTTTTGACTTTAGACGTTTTGAACGGACACCATTTCCTATCATCAATCATATTTATTTTCTGCTAAAGACTAAAATTACACTTTAAAAATCATTTTTACCGATTTTGAACATTCGGGCCGGCGGTTTCGGGCTCGGGCTTCGGGCATCCGGGCCCGGATAATTAGGAACGGCCGAAGTTTTCTCTAACGTGATAACACTACCTATGATTTAACTGCAGCCGACTAGATTATAAACCTTCGATAGCTAATCAGAGACATGTCCGAAGTCATGATAACAATATCCTACAACGCTAACGATATCCTACAATCCTGCACTATTATTAGCTAAATATTTTCGTTTCTTCTAGTATTCTAGAATAAGGATAGTCACCGTCCTGATTTACGCACGATCTTTACCGGCTTGCCTTAAAAGCTTTGCCTGGAAAAACGTAGCAATTTTGAGGTTCAATGCGGTCAACCCAGCCGGCAGGCCAAATCGGTTTTTCAGGCCGGCGGCAAACACTACCAGAGAGGTTACGGAGAGTCACAAACCCTTTATCAATTAATGTACTTTATTACTTTCTCCTGACAATTACACGCACACAACAACAACAACAACAATAGTTACAACAGCAAAACCATCGATTCAACAACAGTCAAAGAAGGAAACCTGTAAAATGGTGTCAAAACTGTACAAACTATCAGTGTAAAGGTGAACTACAACTGTACAGGTAAAATGAAGCAAATACACCGTGAATGCTTAAATCCTCAAAACTGACTCAAAATTTCCGAAACATTCTGTTATTTGCTTCACTGTAGAGCATACAAAATACAATATAAACCAAATAGAAAACCAAAAGTCATATCACAGCTAGAAGCAATATAATAGCAGATTCGTGGCTTAGTGCAGTTCAGTATCTTTTCTCTCCTAAGCCCTAGTTTGGGGATGGCGAACTTCAAATTTACTGTACTCTTGAGTCCCTCCTAGAGACCTTCACGGGCCTGAATTTTCAGGCTCGGCCCGGCCCGGCCCGTAAAAATTTCACCTCGGCCCGGCCCGGCCCGTTTGAAAAATTTTCGACCTCGGCGCGGCCCGGCCCGGCCCGTTCCAACTTAGGCCCGGCCCGGCCCGGCCCGTAAGCTCAAAAGTTAGGCCCGGCCCGGCCGGTCCCGTTTTCGCTAATTTTCTGTCGTTAACCAAAATAAAAGTAAGGGTTTAAAATGCATATAATTTTATTCCTCGTCGCAGATACCATTTTTAAACGATTTCTCTAACTCATGTTTATTTAGAGCGATTAAAAACAGTCAGCGGTTCCGTTCTTGGTTATAGGAAAGAATTCACTGACTGACCAGTTTCGAGATTCAAATATAACTTGCTATTAAGGTATAAGGAAGAAGGTATACTTTCCAAATATTAAAAATAATTATATGAATAACTAAATTTCAGTTGCTAACGTACAAATTCTAGCTAAACGTTAAGTTAAAACGCAAATGAGCGAAGTACATACGCCAGTAACTCTGAAAGAGAAAGTAAATCGAGTCAGATCGGAATATTATTCAAGAGCAATGATTATTCAAAATTATATTTGGAAAAGAATAAAATCTCCAGTATAAATTGCCGAAACTAAAAAGAAGTCAAAACCTTCAAATGAAAATAGCAGGCCCGGCCCGAAGCCCGGCCCGTTCTAGTACTCGGCCCGGCCCGGCCCGGCCCGCACCCAAATTTTTCCTACCTCGGCCCGGCCCGGCCCGGCCCGTTTCACCTTCGGCCCGGCCCGGCCCGGCGCGCGGGCCGGGCCGGGCCGGGCTTACGGGCCTGAGTGAAGGTCTCTGGTCCCTCCTAAGCGTAAACCAAAAATTAAATTCATAATTAAGGTTGAAATAAACTAGAAGACTTAAACGCAAAATTTACAGTTTTAGGAAAAGCCACACTGCAGGACAGGTCTGCAACCAGAAAGCAATAAGCAATGCAAGAAAAACTAAAACAAACTTCTATAAAGTAAAACGGAAATGTAATGAAATTAATTCACGGCAGAAGGCAAGTATAAGTTGTGCATTTTCAGAAACGTAAATCAAGAAACAAAAGTTTAGAATATTTAAATACAATAATCGAAAATGAAATATTAGAAACAAAATTCATGAAATTTTCAACAATTCTATGTTGGTTAACATTTGCGTAGCAATTGTCATATGCGTGGAAACTCAAAACTACAAAACATATATATAATACTGACTTCGCGTACAACCGAGCTTTGCTATGCAACAATCGCATGAAAATATACACTAACAATGTAAAACATTGATTACATCGTATACAGATTAATTTTGTTTAAATTTATACAAGCTCCGAGAAAAGCTGGTTCAATTGCTGTTTCAAATTTGTAGTTTACAATAAAGTAAAAATTAGCAAATATCTAAAAACTAAACTATAGGTGTACAAAAATTCAATAAGTGGGGGCACGCACACCATATTCACACTAAACCCTGAGACCGTAATAACACTTAGCCTAAACCAACGGCAAGAGTATAACAGTATAATCACAAATTACTAATATTATGAAAACTAATAATGTTTAGAACCTTATTCAATAATGCTGCACAACAGGTTTAAGTTGCATTGAAACAAGTCTGTAGTTATCACACTAAAACGACACAAATTTTTAAGTGTAATGTCGTAGTTTCAAAAAATTGAAAGCACATACTTAAAATCTTCCTAAAGCTGAGACTAACATAGTCGTTTAAGTTTACTACCAATCCACCCCGATACAAATGGATTAATTCAATCTTCTCAGCTCTTTAGTAGAGCACTTTTCGACCACGCTGGATTCAAGTATGACGAAAACCTTTTCGTTTACAAGAGGGAGGTAATAATTAATGTCCAAATCAACATTAGCACACATTAAAACAACAATAACAACAACAACTAAAGGCTTTAAGCTGCAACAACAAATTATAGTATTTCTTGAAGTTCTTGAATGGTCCAGATATTTCTTCAAAAAATTTTCACTCTAAAGTCGCGGGAATCGCAGGTTGAACTTGGGAGAGCATCACCCGCGATATTTGTAGAATAAAGCTGGACTCGAGGGGCCTTCAGGCAGCCAATTAACTGTAGCTTTCAGCTAATTAGTTAATTAATCTCAGCTTTTGATTTCGGCAACAGTGTTTTTGGCCACACCATTGGTGAACTTGGATGGGCCGGCCGGAGGTATTTGCTTGAATCCAGGGCTGTTGGCGCACTGAGACTAAAAATAGGTTAGTGTTAAGGTGATTAAGCATTGCTTAAGTTAAGCAGTATTAATTAATTACTGAATTGTTTAGGTCTGGTTAATTTCGTCTAACTCTTTCCTGGGCCTAAGGATCAACCCAAATTGAGATCCTTAATTCTTGCGTCAAACTTAATGCTTAGACAAATCAAATCACTTAAGGTGGTGATTCCTTTTGGGCACATATTGTTGGTTGGCGGCGTAAATCAAGATGAAATTTGGCGAAACTTTCCGAAATGCGTTCTTTTAGCATTCTAACACCCTCCGCGCAATCCCGATTCAAAAATTCGAGATTTCCGATCAGGGCGGTTTTCCCCGATTTCTGAAAGTTTCGCAGCAGCTATACAGTTGTGGCTATAATCATTCGAAAGCTCCCGTTGAGCTTCACATTTTTGCTTTTTACAGTAACTTTCTAGCTTTTCTCTAGCGTGAGATATAGCCGATTTTCTTGTTTTGGCGTCGAAAACTGGCATTTTTGCAGAAATCAAATAATCCATCACTTCTTGAACTATGCGAGCCGTAAAATCAAACTAAGGGCGTCGATCTGAAGGTCTCATAGGGGCAAATTATCCGACGCATGATCGTCTTCCAACAGCTATACCGTCGGCTGCTATCATAAAAAATGTAGTTTTTGCAAAAACACGACCAATTTTTTCCAAAGATTGTGGAGCATTCACGATGCAAGCTGGAGGGTTGCTACTGAACAGATGTGTTCTGCACAAATATACCCAGGGACGTTTTTTAGTTTCTCCGATTACTGCTTTCTAGCTATAGTAATCGCTTGACAAATTTAGAAAAAGTAGGCAAAATACAGGTTACGCACACATCTCAGCTTATTTCTCTACAACGAAGAGCGATTTCACAATAAATAAAAAATCGTCCCCAGCTATTGGATGGAGGTATCGAAAGATATAATCGCTGTCTCGCGAAAAAATTTACTTGAGTCTGCAAAAAATCTGGAAAATTTTACTTCTTCTAAAATGTGTTAAAAATATTTTTGAAAAGCAACATTAGTTTCATGGTATGCATTAAAAAGAGAAAATATCAAGCTGCATTTTGATATAAGAATGGCTTCTTAACTCCAAGTAATGAATGAATAATAATGGTGCAAACTTTATGTGACCAAAGGGAATCACCACCTTAAATGACTATGTTGGTTGAAACAATGTTTCAAGACCACAAAAATCTAGCATAGCCTTACGAACTCTGTAGAACAAACTGTAGCTGGAATTCCATGCACTGTGTACAACTTTCAACGCACAAGTGCATTAGCGGGATAATGATATGCTCGGCAAATTATGATAGAAATCTCGAGAGTAGTACCGCCTACCGTTGTTAACTATGTGCTATATGCATTTGAACTAAAACGCATCTAAGCTTAATTTGCATAATTGGCTTACATTTTCCTCATACCACTGCCTCCACTGAAGCATGGTGTGCTTGTACTCCTGAAACTCGCGACACCATTCTCGATAGACGGAATGATAGGCTTGAATGGAATTGGGTCTCTGACAATTAACTAAAACCAGAGTAATCAGTACAAGTTAATTAACATAAACTTATTTATAAACTGAAAAACAATGAAAACTTGAATAAAGCAAAAAAAATTCAGTTGAGTGAGCACAACAGTTCAGTATTCCTTCAATGGTTAAGCGATCATAATAAATTAATTAGTTCAAATTTATATAAATCATATTTAATTAATAATCTTACCATCATCAATAATAACATTTGTACTGACTAGGATTTGACCCTGGGCTGCACACTCATAAACACCGGCATCGAAACGAGATATCTGAAATCGAATTAATTTGACTTTTATGTTTATATACTTACTACAACACATAAACTAATGAAGTAAATCAATTATATAATTAATTAATTAATTAATTAATCATTGGTTTAAGAGTAAGCAAGGATTACTGCTCACATTTACAATGACAAGACCAGAATCCACAGTGAGCAGGTGACGTCCGGGCACAATTATTAGAGTGGAATTGTTGTATCGCCAATAGACCTAAAATAAAAACAAAAAGTAAATGTTAACTAATACATACTAATTAATCGTATTAATTAACTAACACTGTAACAGAAAGCCGTATTCAGAAAGAAACAATAAGCTTGGACTGGAGTGGAGTAGATGTTCATCCACGAATAAACTTCCAGTCTTGTATGTATTTAAGTTTAATTATTATTAGTCAATTAATTAGCAATTAATAAGTATTAATTAATTAATTACTTGCTGTCCATGAGGATGTGGGCAGTCAAGGTGAAGGGCATCGCCCGGATACAGAAGTCGGGTGTGGCGTCGAACTGTCTGGGGACACATGTCGCCCGACCCTGTTGAGATCCACCTGAAGTAAAAATAAAATAAACTAAAATAAATGTAAAAATTTAAAAGTTTTTATTTTGACATTAAATTATTTTTCAAGTGAAAAACTGTTACGGAAATTCAGCGTAACTTTCGACAGTGCAACTAATGGGAACAAGCCAGAAGAAGAAGTTAACTTTATTGCGAATTATACAAAACATAAAAGAAATGGTTTTATTATTAACAGTATTGCAACTTGAAAGAAGTTTTGGATAGATCCAAGTTTTTACATCCTATTTAGTTTGTAATAAACCAATACAAGAAGGCTTAACAAATGTAAGCCTACTTTAAATCTTGCTGAACCTCCTTTGAAAAGATTAAAAACCCCCGTCTTTACGAAAGCTAATGTTTAATGAATAATTGGAAAATTGGATTGGAGTCAGTGGGGATCGAACCCAGGCCCTTCCGCTCCCCAAGCGGGCAGTCTAACCACTCGGCCACCAGCTGCTGAGCTTACCCAGTTGAGAGCTTGTAGGACTCCTGCGTCCGCACACAGAACTGTCGTTGAGTGTTCCAGCTGCAATAGGGGTCCTGAACGCAGAGAGTGCATAGTTTGTACTGAGCGCACTGATCTACACTGACTTGCGACACACCCCAGTCTTGAGCAATGTATAAATATTCATTCTGAAAAAGCAAAAAGAAAAATAAAAAATAGACGAAACAGTCACCAGTCCACGGATCCCTGAAGATATGATGATCTGGAAAAATTGTACAGTACTTATTGATTTCAGGCCATGACTCATGAAGCATCAAGCAGATCTACACGAGTACTGAATGAACAAATCTGAAGGCTTAATATTAAAGGACCTCGGTAATTGCGACGACAATTATTTCGTGTCGTCAGCTATATCTCTAGCCAGCCCAAAAACAAAACATCAACCAACATTGACACTACACCTCCCCTCACCGGAGTAGCACCTACTGACCGGGGGGTACATAACGTTGAGGAACAAAAAACATAAAAACATAACATAAATGTTGTTGAGGAAAACACAAGCTTTCAGGCAAAACAACTAAGGAAGCATGAGTTCCTATTTTTTGTTATTAGAAGCAGATCAAGGCACTAGGGGCTCCTCTTCTCCCAGTCACAGTACGCGAGAGTTAACCCGTTTGTGATGGGTTCAAAAATTTATTTGGTTTGGTGGGAAGGGAAGGTTTGCCAACAGGTAATCAGATTGCAGAAAACTCCTGCCCGTTTGGTGTGAGTGGGCAGCGTAAAAGATCACGGTACACCACTCTGCACGTGTGCACCATTTTGTGACCCTCCTCCTCAAGACTTTTACAATTTTAGCACTTTTAGTGACCTCAACAAACGGGGGCAACATTCTCGTATTGTGGGCGGAGCACCGTAACGCAATGCACTGAAGAGAATCCCTCTAGTGGCTCACATGTAGGATCTGCAAGGCTTGCACAGGCGATGCATCAGAAAGCTTGTAAATGGAAAGAAGGGGTATGGAGTCGTCACCAAGGGTTCGGGAAACTGGATTTCGATGAACCAGTTTGTACAGCTCACCATCGACTAGAATATGTAGTAAACCATTTACAACAATATGAGAAATTCCAAACATTACAGTAATTACGAGAACTTGTATTGAAACAGTCTAAATTTGTCAGATTTGTCTTAAAATTTAGGCCCTGTGGGGGGGGGGTCCGAACTTTAAGGCTGACATTAGAAATAATAGGAAAAGCTACAGCATTCACTGTTTTAGTTTTAGCATTCATTCATCAAGCCTTCCGTTCCGCAAGCTAATGCTCTACCACTGAGCTAAATCACCAGTAATCAGGAAAAGGCTTACTTGTGCTAACAAACAGGACAACGTTCATCTTGGAATTGCCTGTAACACTGTCCAGAGCAAGCTTCCCAAAGATTACATCTCGTCTGTAGAATAGGGGAGGGGCGGAGCTATCCGTATCAAGGGCTTGGCGGGGTCCAATGGCGTAGGAGGGAACCAATTCGTCCATTAGGGGATGGGATTTGATGAAATTTAGGGTACTATCCGAAATATCACGAGTGCTGGATACACACTGAAATGTAAAAATCAGTAAAATTACATATGAGATACGGGAAGTAAATTTCTGTGAGTTTGGATTGCGGAATACCTTGTACTTATAATCTTGCAGAGAGGGCCGATTGGCTTGAGGCGGCGCTTTAACTTTCGAAAAAACTGGTCGATGGTTCGAATTCCAGCTTGCATAGACCTTTTGAAGCCCTGTACTTTAATTTTAGTTTTAATTAATATTTAATTTAATTTAATTTAATTTTAATGTTCCCAAAATAAGCACCAATGCAGTGGAATGGCATCAGAAGTCTATTGTCTGCTGTTACTCTCATTACATTACTTTACTCTAAAAATTGACACTAACAGAATTTTCAAAATTAATTATTAATTAGCTATTTGTTAATTACCTTGCCCGGGCGGGGAGAGGGTACCTGCCCAGGGTACACAGGTGACCAGGCACTGGTTGCTGACTTCTGTTCCTTAAAATGGCCCTGATCAAACACATAGTTAATATCGCGCAGGCTGTACATGCAGATAGCACTGCCGTAGAAACCATTGCTAAAATAGAAATAAATAGATTTGATTAATGAATATAGGTATATCCGTAAAGGTTCCATGATTTGAGAGTAAAGTTGAAAATCGTATGCATGAAGGTACAGTTTAGACGAAGCCTACAAACGGGTATAAAAAAGGTAAAACAAATTTGACACAAAAATAAGACTTAAAAATTAATTAAAAGTTTCAATAACTCTTACAGTGAGGTGGTGAACGTTGCATAGAAATAGATTTCTCCGTTCTGTTCAACTTTTTCTACCGATTCTAAAATCAAAATTACTGATTAATAACAAACAAAAATGGTTTTCTAAAGCAAAGAATGTAGCCGGAATCTGTAATTCAAGTTTCTATGCAACTCGTGATCTATATATCTCAAGCATGGAGATCGCACCAAAATGCTTAGAAAGGATGAGCTTGAACCTTGCCCTTTCTGTTCAGCTCTGTTCACGCTGTAGTCATCAAAACATTTGTTTGTTTGTTTGTTTATTTGTTTGTTTGCAGCAGATATGATAACATCTCCCCCCCTCCCTCTGAATTGAGATTGAAAATACTTACGAATTTCATCAAAATAAAAGGGAAAGGGACCGGCTATTGAACAGTTGAGTCGGGCTTTCAGAAAGGTGGCCCACACACCGCGCAGAATATTCTCACCACCTACATCGTTCTAGAAAAAACAGCCAAAAATAAACAAACAAATCAGTATTACAGAAATGTTTGCTTCAGTTGAAACTGAGCTTAACAAGAATTCTGAAGCTGAAAATATTTTTCCTGTGCCACTTTAAACTGGATATTAAACTGCAGATCAACTTGTAACTATCAATCAATTTAAATCTGTAGCTGAATTGAAGCATAACTCGCGCAACCCGAAAGGCGAGTTAAGAATTAACAAACAAGTTGAGTCAACTCGGCGTGAATTTCGCTAAGATTATCGAAAGCAGAAACTAAAGTTAGACCTACTTTGCATATTCTGGCAACTCGCGAGTAGACCGTCTTCCCACAGTTGATGTACTCCACGGCAGGCTCGCGGAAAAAGAAATAGACATATTCGTCGCCAAGATCAAAAGAGTTGACAAAATGCGGCTCTGAAATAAAACATCCATACAAAATGCAAGTTTTAATGAGAAAAGCGTTCTTTTCTACTTTTCACTGAAACCCAGTAAAGTGTTTTTAGTTTTTCTTAAAAGAATACATAATCGACATCTTTACTCGAATGATGAAAATAGAAGAAAGAAAAATGTCCAGAGTCGGGTTCGAACCAATGTGTTGCTGCCTTGAAGTTGGACGCACTACCACTCAGCTACACTCCTTGCTAAGACTAATTTGCTCTACCGATTTCTACCTTTCTGGATCGTCAAATCAAAACAGAAGGAAACCCTGAAATACAAAAACATTACAAAAACAGCCATGTGCTAATTTGCATACCGTTGAGCCATTTAGAGTCAGTGTGCATGGTTCGCATGAAGCCGTGCAGTCGTCTGCCGGCCGGATCTCTGAGATCAGGTCGATAGATGACGCGATCTGACTGAGTTTTACTCGTCACAGCGCCGGCATAGACCGACGGAATGTCGTCCGGGTTCCCCCGATCTAAAATAGAAAAACAACAAAATATATTCTGCCGGCGTTCAGAATGAAACAATTGGTGCAAGAGTACATAATAACTAAGAGTGTGACAAGCAATAGACTTTATGCAGGAAACTCGGTTCTACTCACCGACCCAGACTGCAGTTCCGTTGTCGTCCGGATCAACCGGACAAACTGCTGCCCCGTTCGGATCAGTTTCCAGAATTCGAAGAGTTGAAGCCTAAAACGGGTAGCTCAGCGCAGCTCGTATATACAAGGACAGAGTTGCAAAGTTTTTCATCGCAACCGAACTAATTGTACAAAGGTCCGACAAATGCAGAGGACGAAAAACATACTTTCGCGCAATGGGGCTGTGATAGCCAAAGCCGAAAATTCAATTACTTAATCAATTAAGTAAGCAATTAATTAATTAATTAGGTAATTAATTCTTACATCAAGCTTAACGATGGAAGGCTTGTAGGCATTAGTACCACAGACGTAGAGGGTGTTGTCAGGCAGTTTGAATAGAAGGCGAATATGATTTTGGCATTCATATTTCTGAAATACAGATTCAAATCATTATTTAATTTAATTTAATAATTTAATTTAACTTAATTTATTTTAATCAAAGCTTTATTTAATGGCGAGATTTATTGAAATTTAGCATTTTAATTTAAAAAGTCACCTTTTTAAAGTCTTACAATATTTTCCTGTTGATAGGAGCACTCGTGAGCTGGACTGGAGGCAGGCGGTAAATTCTGTTCACCAAACTAAAACAATTAATATCAATGGAAATTAATTTCAAAAATAAGCAAGTATTTTAAGTTCATTGTGATCATACCTGTTTATTTTTGAAATTATATTTTTTGAACTTGAAATTTGAATCTGAAATTTGTGCAGTACACTATTGAAATATGTCCATATTTTAAGCTAAATTTTAAAATATGCTTGTTGAAATTTCTTTATTTATCTCAGCCAACGTTTCTCAATTAACTTTCAGTAAGACAAATTGAAAATGGTGGATTTCGTTAAATCAAGTGCAAGTTAAGAGAATTTAGGCAAAATTGTAACTTACAAAAGAACCACTGCTTGTATCATTAATATTGTATATCCAAACTTTATATACATGATTCCTAAAACAACAATGACGTACTCAGAAAGCAGAAAAATGACAGGTAACATAAAATATATATTAAACATTTTTAGCTTCTTTAGCATTGCTTAACGGGGCTCCAACCAAATATATACATGGAATTTCATTGCAAGAAGGAGCCAGAATAGAAATAGAGGAACATTAAAATTAATAAGATTAAAGTGTTAACTTTATATATATATATATACATATATATATATATATGTATATATATATATATATATATATATATATATATATATATATATACTTAATACTTATACATTATTGCATATGCGAGATATATGTTCAACATTGCGTATGCACGTGGGACTGCCTATCCTCGGTATCCTCGGATAGGCATTTTACACACCCAGGTGCCTATCCGAGGTTTATACAACAACACTTAATAGCGGTTTTAACTACTATGGCGCAAGGAAGTAGCGTTACTGCTGCTAGACCGTTTTGAGCTTGTCCGAGTCAACCGTTATTGTGCAGGGGCCAATTTGATAAAACTGAAAACTTGCAACTTGCACCATGCAAGTTACAAGTTCTCAAGTCTGGCAACTTGCTTAGCTAATATCCGCAAGTAGCAGGAACGTTTTCTGAAGTGGCAACTTGAACTTGCAGTTCAAGTGCAAGTGCAAGTTCAAGTTCAAATTGAAAGATTTTTATGAAATTGGTCCCAGATCAGGCTAATAACTAAGAGTGTGACGCTTGTTGGCAATACTCAGAATGAACGGGCTGTATATGCTTGCACTTGTGCAATGTGCAATAGAATGGCAAATTAAACTTACATTGCCCCGACATAGAGGGAGCTTGTGTCCTTATCCAGATGTAGTAGTCTGTAGTACTGTTTTCCTCGAGTGAAAATGTTAACTAAAAACAGTCAATATAATTACTTCTAACAACACTAATGATACGTAATTAGTAGCCTTACCTAATTTAGGTTTACTATGTTGTAAGCATTATGTGGTATTACGTTCCGATACATTGCCTGTATCATTACATTACATCGATACAATGGTAACTCTGCATGAATAAACCTATGCGTTAACCTACGTAAGAATCAGAACTGCTAAATTAAGTATAACAATATTTTAAGCAAATCACGTGGGTTGTCCTTATGGTTATTTCCATTTTTATAACGGCGTTTATGCAAGGGATAGAGTTCCGTTTCCTACATGATTCGCAGAAACAACATAGTTTTGTAACTGTCCTTAAAATTCCATTGTAATCATCAGTTCAGATCTTGAAAATACGCTTGTTTCTATCAAATTGTATTTGCAAACTTTGGGAAAATCGCTGCAAAAACGTTCATACAGACTTTTATTTCATTTTATGTTCCAATAAATTAGTTGAAAACATTAACTTTGCTCTTCCAACAACGTTTGCAGCGAAAATTAACCCACTAAGCCAGACAACTTCTAACGAGTTTGGTTAAAAATGTAATTATCATAAACTAAGGGCTCCTCGAGACAAGTAAAGAAATTATTGGGTAATAAAATTTCCGAAAACGGTTTTTGTTCCAGCCATTATCTTAACAGGCATAACCTTAAAATGTTCTAAAGAAGTCTAAAAAATATCTGAAAAGAGTCCTAACTTCAAGATTTTTGGAACTTGACTAAAAAATTGCTCAAAGAATTTAGGTGGGTGACAAAAACATTCAAAAAATGTACAGCAATAACAATTTTTTACTACTCAAACTAGTTAAACATTTGCTGCTAATTATACAAACATCCAAATTAAAAAATAACGAATTAATAGATAAAATCTTTCCGATGAAATTAAGCAATCTCAGTCAAATTCAAGCCTACATTAACTAAAGAGAAACTTAGCTAATAGCTAGCTATGTAAGCCAGCCATTTAGCTAAGCACTCGTCTGCTTCCAACGTTAATTTGAGTAATCTCCAAGACCAAGAATAGATAATTTCAACTTTGCCTTAATTTTCTGAGAGTGAGTCACTTTTATCAGCTTCAATCACTGACTAATTATCACATAATCTCTGGTTTGGAATCACTGAAAATGCTCTATCTTCGTAGATGTCGTAAATCATTTAACTGACTGCTCATAATGAATTTACACTAATGGCAGAATGGCAGAAAATGGTATTACCATAAGCATAGGATTAATGTTAAAAAAATAAAAAATTACGATAAACAAGAGATCGCATCCACCAAGAGTTTGCATCAAGCTTACAGGGGCATTCCGCTTGACTTATGCAATTAAGGTAAACATTAAAAGCGTTTATATGCATTAGATTGAAGAAAAAATTTTGAAATTTAAAAATTTAAAAAGTAATATCTGAGGGGATTTGGTCCACTGCCATTTCGCGCCGTGGACTAAGCACCAACCGGCTAAGCTAAAGTAGGCTTACTTGGATCTATGCGAAAGATGGAAGCAGGGGCATTGTGTTCAGCGATTAAGCTGGGCAGAATGGACCATATGGCAACGGCCACTCGGAACATCAAATCGGGAACCATGATTTTAAATTTTAAATTTTGAAATCCTCGAAATTTTTAATCATAAGTGTCCTTCTTTAACAGCATTGGAAGCATAAAGGCGGCAGGTTGTGTAGCAAATCTGAGACTGTAATATCTTGTAAATCTGAAATACACAATTCGTATTAGCAAAAATTACTAAAATTAAGTTAAATGAGATTCGTTATTATTAAAATGACGTTAAAGAGAGCTGACTTTAGCCCGGTTCACACTGCAATAGGTTTAAGGTTTTAGGTTTTAGGTTTAAGGTTTAAGGTTTAAGCAAGGTTTAAGGAATGTCTGAATATCACGTGATTTCTTATATCAAACAGTGTGCATTCAAATCTTCATGGATTTTAAAATTTTTTATTTCTGTGCATACGTAAGGAATTCTACAATATATATAACTAAAATTATTAACTAAACCTTCTATATATAATACGTAGGAAGCTTAAACCTAAACACAAAGTTAAAATATTTTTAACTCGGCTTTCTTAAACCTTAAACCTTAAACCTAAAACCTTAAACCTTAAACCTTGTGCAGTGTGAACCGGGCTTTACAGTTATTATATATAGTCGTCTTAAAGGTAATCATCTTTTAGGTACACTAAGAATGGTAATACTGGAGAGTGGAGGTAACCAAAGCTAGAAAAGAAAAGAATGCAAGAAAAGAAGAAATAGTTGGTGAACAAACTCAGACATTCAAACTTCAAATTTCTATTTCGAATTCTGTGTACGAATCTTTGATTTGTAACATCCGGTGCAAAAATTAGTACATATACGGTAACGATATATAAGTTAACATATACATATTTATCGCAAATACCGTTTTTCATTTCTGTCGAGTGCATTGCAACGCACACCATAAACAAATAACAGATGTATGACGTGTTAATTTTTTTCGAAACTTTTTAACCACCCATTCACTAATTTCAGCAAACCTCCATCCAAAATTAGGTTAAAAAGTCTTTCACATGTCAAAAATTCAAAAATGCCATTTTTACTGATTAATTGCTGTACTGTGCGCATAGGTGAGAATTTTGATAGTGAAAGTCTGTAGGGCTGTAAAACTTTGTACGTGTGTGAAAAGTGTGAAATTCTCACACAACAGTGTGTTAACTACCGTTTGTTGTGAGAAAATAGTTAATAATTGATCTATTTCATAGGAGATTTTGGTTTTAATGATTCACAGTTTGTTTCAGCCAAGTATAACGCTGGAATTTATAATAATTACGCATATATATATATATATATATATATATATATAGCCAAAAGTTAAGAAATTACTTTTTCCTACAACTTGCAGACTGCGAAGTTTGTGGTACATAAGATCAACAGACCGGAAGAAGTCACCGGCAAGATTTGGCCGAAAAAATTTAAAATCGGATTTTTGGAATTTGTCAGCTCAGGTCTTAAGAGCATGATACCCCGCCCCCATGCAAAAGACTACCATCAAGAGTACATAATAGATAAGAGTATTCCACTAGGCATAATCTGTGATACGCAGCAACACTCGTATCCGCCACAAGCCTGATGCAACAAAGCTCAAACGTTTTCTAGAGACACGAGAGCTATTGTTTGCCGCAAAGTTTTATGGAGGAGTGGTTAAGACAAACCAACGGAAATCGCAAAAACCCCATCTTTTATACAGTCTCCAATGGCTACAGTCAGATTAACACTGAATGCTCAAGTGTGCTATGAAAAGTGAGTCGATCGAAAAAACCATCTCTTCAAGAGTAAACAAAAACCCATCTGCTGCAAAAAAGCCGATAGCTTGAAATGTCGACTAGAAAACACTGATATAAGCTATGCGGTAGTGCTATAGCTAAATCGAAGCTAAGGCAGTTTTTAATTTATATAATATATAATAAATATATTATATTATAATATAAATTTATATATTATATATAATATATATATAAATTATATAATTATATAATTTATATATAATTTTATATTGAATAATTTACTAAATAGTGATATATAAAAAGAATTATGCAGGATTATTTAGATTATGTATGATTATACGAACTACAATGAATATGCAGATTATGAATTAGAAATTGCTCAGGTCTAATAAAGCCAGATAACTTTTATTTTATCAAACTATGTAAACTATTAAAAATTCAATTAATAAAACCTGAAAATCGTTTATTTTAGGACAGAGCTAATTAATTTTTTTGCGGTTTCAAAAACCCTATTCTACAACTGGGAAGGGGTTCTTTTTCCTTTTGGTGTCCAAAAAACGGCGCCAACCTTCAAGTTTCAATAGCACTATTCTTCACACTAAAGCCTCAGCTTTTGTCAACGAAAGGATTTCAACTTGCCAAGAGAAGCTCATAAAATCGCATTAACAAATAAGCTAAGAGGAGGGATTTAGCGGGTCTTTGTGCTAAAGTAGCAAAAAGTAGGATTAAGTTTATTGGACGACCGGTCTTTCACAACTTTTTTCATCCCAGACTTATGGGAAAGCTATAGCTGCTAGAAAGTTTCCCAAAAATGAGACTGAAAACGAAAAAGTTTTACTTAAATTTTTTACGTACATGAAGTTCTAAGTAAATGTTAAATTGCTCGTTACTATTACAATAGTAAAATATTAACGTAGTTCGACCACAGTTACTAGCTGGTATATTAATTAAAAATTATATTAAACTGTTTTAGTAAAACACGTATTCTAAAAAGCTAACAAAAATAATATGAAATTAACAGGACAAAAAACACTGCAGTAAATTTGTAAAATTGAACAGTAGCTTTTGATTGGATCGGAAGCTAAAAATAAGATAAATAAGTTTGTTAGCTTATTCCCTCCGAAAGTTTGGCCTTAATAAACTCGTACCAGTTAGTACACAACTTTTGACACATTCAAACATTTCTATGACTTGATGAAATGCATGAACACAGCTGTAAAGCGAGCCCTAATATTAAGCTTACTTAAAGCTTACATTAGAGCTATATGAAATGTGTGAAAAATTTGAGGCACAAAAACTGCCCAGAAACTGAAAATAGTGACGCCGCAATGGTCAGATATTTTGATAAAACCGTTTTTCAGAAGTGATATCTCTTAGCAGTAGCACAGGTTGTGATAATTTTACAAAGTTTGGCACGCCTTTAGCTCCTATTACGTGAACAACTACGTAGGTAAGATATATGTAGCACATAATGATAATATAATATGCATGTAAAAGTTAATTTGCTCATGTTTTAGTGGCGTAGTGGTTAGCATACTAGCTTGCAGATCTCAAGGTCTGCGGTTCAACTTTCAGAAAGGAAAATTTTGAAATATGGTACGATCCGGTAAAACTTTAGACAGATTTAGTTTAATGCATGACAGAGTTGGATAAGTTTAAGCCAAATCAAAGAAACAGATAAAACCAAATTAATACCTATACCACAAAAACCTCAAACATAACAGTACATGTTTAATATATCAAAGAAATCCAGTGGCTCTTTTGTTGACAAAATTTCGTCAAGAGGTGCAAAAAGGTGAAACAATTTTACAGTTTCAACTTGCATGAATACAGTATTACAGAACTGGTGAAAATTACAGTTGGTTTGCTGTCTGCAAAAGGGATTGCACAAAACATTGCACTTGTAAGTGTGAAAAATTCGCACCCAAAAACTCCCCCCTATTGGTGCAAAGATTTTTCAGACATTTCTGATACAATTTATCGCCAGAACAAAAATGAACACCACTTCTTGTCACTTTGATCAAGTTTAAAACTTTTAATATCAAAGTTGCCATGTCAAAGTTTGTCAAAGTTTGCAAAAATTGGAGCAACCGAGCCGTTAGACGTTAATTTCTGCGTAAATTATTTGCGGCAGCCAACGCTGAAATTGCCGATTTTCGTGTCAATTTCGCTGCAATCGTGAGAACACGTCGGTTGCAACGTAGAAAACTGTATGCTACAATAACGATGTATTACTGTAGTGCAGCCCTGTAACTAACTAACTGTTAAAAAATAATAGCCAGAAAAATTATCAACTTAAACAGGTCAATTTTGTGCAAAAAATAGCTGCAAGTTCAAGGGCACTTTAACTGGGAGATCATTTACAATTTCAGAAAATTATTGGTTTCATTTTTCAGTTTTTTTCCGTTTTTTCCTAGAAATTATAGAAATTTTATGTTGGTATAATTATCTGAAAAGTTCGCTCACAGCTCGACATGTGTCCAACCAAAATGCAAACTTTTGTCCTACAACGAAAGCAAGTTTTTTGCAATTCTTAGCAATTGTGCCTAATTTTTACCCCCATCCACATCTCGCTACAAGGGAATGCCTGGGCTTAGTTACTTAATTAAATTAATGCGCTTGCTATAAATTAATTCTGAACTGTTTGGACAGATTTATCTATACATGTTCACGTTATGAGATAAGAATTATTAACAAATATTTACACCTAAACCTACTAATTTTATCTTAACTACTCTTGTATGTAATTAAGGCATACTAATTTTTTGGACACAATGTACAACCTTATTAGGTTCTAAAGCTGGAAAGCAAACATACGGTAATGAAAACCGTTTTGAAAAGCAACAAGTTCTAAAAACAAAAACGCCTAAATTTCATAGAATTTCGTTTGAGCTCAAAGGAAACATTCTAGTCTTAAAGACAAACCCAAAAGCCTAAAGCTGGAAGCATATTTTAGCATTCAGAAACTTAATTTATGCCTAATTTTCTGCCTAAGCCCATAAACACGCTATCATATTTTGGCAGAACAGCGATAACAAGGGCAGCTGGTATTTAGGCTTTCACTTTAGCTGATTATTTAAGCTGTCGTAAAATCAAATTTACGACACTCATTAGGTGGGAGTCGTAAAATTGATAACGGCAAAATATGTAGGAAAACCAAATTGTCCAAATTTTGGATACACATAATTACCAATTTCTCAGCTCAAAAATGTCTTGGAAATTTGGTTGAAACAGTAAAGGCTGAATTTTGGGAAACAAATTTCATACAGCAGCAAGCCTAGTCTTTAGACAAAAACTGAGACTATTACAAACAGCAAAATATGTTCATTTGTCCCGTAGCCTTTTCTATGCAAGTGGTACCACACTGTAAAAAATATTACATAACAGTTATCTATTTTTCTTAGATAGGGAATTTGTGACATCCCAACAAATTAGATAACTGTTATCTAATAATTTGGGATGGCAGCAAACAGTTAAAATTTTAGACTTGTTACCAATTTAACTTTGATAGCCTTTACCATAAATTCCAAGGTAACTGGTATCCGTGAAAAATAGAGGGTTATTACCTAAAATTAAAGGATGACTGGTATTTGTTCAATTTAGAATAATTGCGGAAAACAAAGCGAATATGCTCTCTAATACTGTGCCGCATAGAGGCACATCACAGACGATAGGAACCGGGTATACGTATCAATGCTTTTCGATGTTTAATTTTCATTTAGATGTTTGGTCGAGAATCATCCTATTGGATACTAAAATTCCACAATATCCACTGTCAGCCATCCAATTCAACGCTTTGGATATTAGCAATCAAAATGTTGCTAGCTATCCGGCCATTTGAATTGGATGGCTTCCAATAAAAAGGGAATTCAACCCTTTTTATTGGGTTTAGACCCTGCCATCGGTACCCCCAAAGGTACGTAATGGCCAAAAAAAGATTGCTTCCACTGTTCTGTAAACAGAAGCAGTAGGAGCAAATATGTCAGAAAATATAGACATGGAACTTAAAAAAGTTGTTTGTTTCTCTCCTTTATATAGTGCTCGATGCGGTATCAGCGTATCGAGTACTTGCGTAACACACGTTACTGCACGAAGTGGTTGAGCTGGATGAAACCTGCTTCGCTGATGCAGCAAAATTTATGGGGTCAAACAGTGCAGCTGACTGTGACAGCGTCTGGATACCCAGATTGAAATGTTCATACCTTGCTCAATTTTGGGAGTTTTGCAGAGATCTATACATCATTTTGAAGCTCATAATGAGCTGAATCGTTTTATGAAATCATATCATGGAAAAATCAGTTCTGTCAACCAGTTATTCTACATGTGCATATATACATTTTAATATTTAAGTGGGTTGGGCTGCCAGGGTCAAAAATTCTACCTAAAGGAATTAGCTCAAAGCGCGCCGAGTGTTAGCCCTTAGACTTTTACGCAATCTATTAAAATTTCCGATGATTTCGGCCTGGAATAAAAAGGTTGTAGCTATTCAAAATTTTAATTCTGTTTAAAACGGGCCAAAACGGGAACTTTAAACTATGGCAAACAAATAACAATCAAATGGGAGTTTGTGGTGAGAAGAGTCGTTTCTTAGAATTGAAAAACAAAACTTGCAAATTTTGAAGAAAGTTCGTGGACAAGTTTTGGATCTGATTTGAGCTACAAAATTAAATAGATATGCTTTAAACGTTTCGAATTAAAGATGGGACAATGAAAGTTTGAAATCAGGATTGAAAGATGTGAAGAAAAGTGTCCAGGGCGGGCATCGAACCACCGAGTTTTGGATCTTGAGCAGAACACTGTACCACTGAGCCACGCCCTCGACGTTGAGATTATTTTATTGCGCTGATTTTCAACTTTTCAGAGTTCACGCAAAACACTGATATTTAACAGGACCAAAATGTTTTGATCACAGGCGTTACTGTTTGCATCGCATCAATGTTGCTTGCCATGTTGCCACTGTACTAGTTCTAAATGCTAAATGTATTCCGGCTGTCGAGTGTTACATTTTTCTCCAGCAATGACAGGTCTAAATTTGAGATTCTGACAAAAATCGGCGTCTCCTTGCGCCAATTTTGATCCAATAAAAGTGGCAGACCCTGCCCCTCCTTGCCTACCATAGCTTTTGACCTTGAGGTACTGATGTTTCAGGCACTGAAACTGAAACTAGGCTTCAGGCTGTACAGGTTCCAGTTTCAGTTTCCGAAATTGAAACTTAAACTGAAACTATTTCGTGAGGAGACCTGAATCTGAAACTGAAACTATTTTAGGCGGCCGACTGAAACTGACACTGAAACTAGATTGGGTAAAGACCTGCTGAAACTCGGACTGAAATAGTTTCAGTCTTTTTTCAAGACATGAAGATTTGAAGGTTTAAAGCGGTTTTTTCGTTAATACTCTGCAGCGGAAGTATATTATCATAAATTCATGCATTAATTATGTCTCAAAGCTGGAATCTGCAGTTTTTCGAATGAATTGAAACTGAAACTGAAACTCCACTAAAACTAAAACTGAAACTGAAACTATTTTGGGAAGAGACTTGAGACTGAAACTGAAAGTGAAACTAACATCGGTTACTAAAACAACACTACCTTGAGGCGGGCTAAAATAGATGCTAAATTTAAAATCGTGGCTAAATTTCGAAAGTTAAATCATTTGTTTAATCATACACGGCGGTCAGGACGAAACAAAGTTTCCATGC